>CABFPE010000001.1:6047152-6064082 GCA_900660155.1 Hofstenia miamia
TATATATATATATATATATTCAAATGTAATTATACTGAGTTTTGATATATTCATGTTAGCTAGACGTTAGAATAGACTGGTTTCTATTAAAATCATCTTCAGTCTAACAATAATGCGGTAATAAATTTACAATAACTACACTTTATAAAATAAATATTGCATGCACTTTTAAAATAAATTTAATGTTAGCATGCTTTGTTGAATATTTAATAGTAGATCTTTCTTAGTTTCTTTAATTAAAATTGCTTCACCGATTTTTGGATAGTTTGATCTTAGTAATATATAAAAAATATCTTCACTTGCAGTATGTTTATGTAAATATATTTCTGATCTTAGGTGCCCATTTAGATGTTCTGTTATTCTTGTTCCTAGATGTCTTTTTGATGTCTTTTAGTTTCTCCGATGTATAATTTTTTACGATAATCACATTGGTACTTATATATTAAGGAAGAAACTAAATTTTTCGGAAATGGGTCTTTGTTTTTAATGATGTTCGATGTTTTAAATGATGTAAATGTTGGTATTATCTTGTTTGCTTTAATTTGGTGTTCATTATTATAACACTTTTCTTTACTTTTTTGACTTGGTTACTGCAATAGGGAAGTTTCAAATATTTGCTAGTCTTAGTTTCATCAGAGCGTTTTATATTTTATCTTTATTGCATAAAAACATATCATTCGAGAACTTCTTAATAATTTTGTGTAGATAACGATTTTTCTCTAATGTCTGAAAGATATTTTCAGTGGCAGCTGTTAAGTGTTAATAATTTGAAGATGTTAGTTTAGCACGATTTAATAATACTTTTATGGTGTTTGTTTTGTACGTTTTACTACAATATGAGCTATATGGAATGTAGAGTCCAGAATTTGTTGACTTGATGTTGCAATTGGTTTCATGATATTAGTTGAAGCTATGTATGAAAACATCAAGAAAATTCAATTTGTTGTTAATTTTAGTTTCCATAGTAAATTTGATCTCTGGTAAAACGTTATTTAGGTAATTTACATATTCTTTACCTTCTTCTTGGTTATCAAAAATTGAAAATATATGATCCACATATCTTACATAAAATTCTGGCATTGTTACTGTTGCTTTTTCAAAATTACTTTCAATGATATCCATTGCAAATGCTGCCATTTTGTCCTAAGACTGATCCCATTGCCATTCCATCCATCTGACTATTCAACGTTTTTTTAAAAAGGAATGGTGTATTTAAGCAACATTTTTCAAGTAATTTTCGCAAAGTAGCATGAGGTATCATAATTTCNTATATATATATATGTATATATATATACGAAGTAATAAGCTATCTAAAATCTGAAAACACCAGAGGTTCAAGATTTGTTCCTTTTTTCATGCATAGTGTTAAGCTGGACAGGTGCGCATTTGCACTCACAGGTCCCCGGGCATGGCATGACTGATTAGAAAAATTGGGTGATCCATTTACGGAAAACAAGGAGAAAGCTAGTTGTTGTAGCAATGAGGCCTAGAATGCGATGTAATTTTAGCATTTGGTATAGGGAGAATTTGAATGTTATTTTAAAAATCAGAATTTTTAGTGCAAAATGCTGATATTGAAAATTTCAATTTTGAATATAAAAAAAATAATTGGAAGAAATTGGTTTTCAAAAGAACTTAATAGTTTATAATTGATTTTTTCAAGAATACAAGGAATTTTAATTGAATTGGCCAATTATAGCAGAGATAATATAAAATAACTGATATTTACAATTACATTTATAAATATTAAGCAAAAAATCCAATTTAAATCAATTATGTTTTTGCAAAATATAAAGTTTCTAATGCCAGATACTATTTGAAAATTATTTGATCAAATATTCATCAATAAAATTAAATTAATCATTATATTATTGTGAACTATTAAATATTTATTTTTGATATCATCTTTAATAATATATAAAATAGGTATATTACCTGTTCAAAGTGGCCCCAATCTATGATACTTAGTTATCATTTGGACATAGATTGCCATATACATTACAATCTCATAGAAGTCTATAAGCCTGTTACAAAATAACTACAATTTTATTTATACATTATTGGGAGAAAGTAAATAATAACAATAGCTTTTATATATAAAGCAGAGTGGTCATAAATGAAAGGCTTTAGATTGAATCAAACTTTTTGAATGTCCATATTTAGCATTGGAAAGATACCTTAGAATATAATTAACCATATTATTTTTGGAGCTTTCATTCAATTTTTGCTTAATATAATGTAGCATAATCTAACAAAATTATGTGTGGTCAGGATGAGAGAAGGAGTGAAAAGAACTAAGACTCAAGTAAAATAATGATTAATTGTAAACACATGATTATTATTAATTATATTATTTGTAAAATTATAAAGAGCAGTATTTCTATATTAATTTGCTTGGCAGCACTTTTGGCAAATAGAAGAAGACTGAAACACAAATGCTAATTAATGCTGATGTGCATAAAACGGCAGACGAAGAAAAAAGAGGGAAAATTAGTAAATTGACAACAACATCGATTAGACAGGTACTTGCCAAGTATTTGATTGTTTATTATTACTAAGTATAAGAAGAGTGCAATTGATTTATTTGATAATGAATGAAATTCGTTGGATTTACTTCTTTAATTTTGTCTGGTTATTTTATTAAATCAAATGGAAAGCTAAACTGTAGAAGCACTAGAGTAATCCTAATGGTGGTCCCCAACTGCAGTTAAAGGAAGTCTCGAACTGCCTGCACACAACAGCCATTCAAAAGGCAGTGCAGCTGGTAGTTGTTGTTTACTTGATGTGCTTTTAGGTTAGGTGTAAGAATAGGGAGTTTTATTTGTTCTAGCTTTCATATAATTCATTACTCAATAATAATTATTATAATTAATATTGTTAGGTTAACCCTCACAAGAAAGGCAATGTTTATTAGATCTCATTTCTCTTGGTTTTTCAATTGATTGCCTAGTAGTAAATTATCTGATTTGGACTAAGTTATGAAATTGATTTATTGCTGACCACATTGATTGTTCACATGTATAAAGGGCTAACATGTACTCTTTTATCTTTAGGGTTATTACATGTAGGGAAAGATAATAAGCTAAAGCACCAGGGTTGCATTACTGCTTTCTTATATTTTAAACACAACAATAACAAGAACATTCAATGCACTAAATTA
This sequence comes from Hofstenia miamia, assembly GCA_900660155.1. Lineage (NCBI taxonomy): Eukaryota > Metazoa > Xenacoelomorpha > Acoela > Hofsteniidae > Hofstenia > Hofstenia miamia. The sequence goes on from CABFPE010000001.1 coordinate 6,050,313, forward strand.
TTAACACAATACACATGCATGTTTTCTGAGACAACATTCCATGCACTGAGTCAACCAGTGGTATTTCCTTCAATGTCGTCTGAGTGAAGCTGGATTAATTCACAAAGACCAAGTATCCTCTAATGCATTGCTTCAAGTCAGCTGATAACCTGTGCACCATCTATCACTCTCAATCTAAATTAACAGTTGTTACTTGAGGCATCAAGTGTAGCTAATGCCCTATTAATTAAGTTATACAGTTAACAATTACATGGAAATTAGAGAGGTTTTGGAGTCTGTCATACATTGAATACCAAATGAAACAGAATTATGTTAAGCAAATCCTAAATTAAGTTAAATTTGATGTTGGCAAGATTCTACAATAATATAAATGATATAAATAGGACAATGTTTGACCAGTATTTTTCATTCATTTTATAAGACTAATTCAAAGGAAAAGTAGAAGTAGTCTACTAGATGAACAATTGTATGGACATTTGCAGCAGAGTATTCTCATCTATATAATTGTTTATGTTCTTTAGAAATGGTTTTCTTCAATAATGAATGAATTTGAAATGAAAATTGTAAAAAATGATCATAGTAATTTTGTAGTAAACTGCAGCATAATGGGCACAAATGCAATGAATATGAATAAAAATAGGAAAAGACTAAACAATACTTTTGTGATTAATTATCAGAAGGTTAATACGGTTAATAAGTTTAAAATGGTTAATTTCCAGTTATAAGGTTAATAAAATTAATTAGATTAAAACACTATAGTATCAGAACCAAACCATTAGCATCCTATACAATTTATACTGTATTGAGTAAATAATGTAGCATAATCCATTGAATAACAATGTGTGGTCAAAATGAGAAGAAAGATGGACGTAACTAAGACTAAATTGTAGTAATGATTAAATTGTAAGCACATGGTTATGATTGATTATTCTATTTGTAAATTGTTTTATCCAGTTTTATATTTAAAACTAAATTGACAGTATTTGGCAAAATTAAAGATGACCAAACAATGTACTCTAATTAATGCTGACATTGCATAATTAAAAGTAGAACTAAAACTCAAGATAAAATTGTAAACAAGCTTTGATCAAACAGGTACTAGTTGAGTATTTGATTATTTACTGAAATGTGCTATAAATATGCAACAAATGTTAAAATGGTTGATGAATGAATTTCATTTGGATTTACTTTTTCTCTTGTCAGGTTATTTAATAGTTTATGGAAAGCTAATCGTTCAAGCACTAGATGTAATTGTATGGTGGTTCCCACATACATTTAAAGGAATGCTGGAGCAGCCTCATGATCAGCTATTCAACAGTGGTGAGGGTGATAGCTGTAGTTTCCTTGAGGTGCTTTTAGGTTACAAATAGGGATGGGGGTTTTTCTCCATTGTAGCTTTCCTATTACTCATTTCTTGTCAGTTATTATGATTATATTTATATTGCTCTACATGTTTATTACTTCATTGAATCCAAGTTGCTCATGGTTTTATATCATAGTTATTATTTCTGTATTGAATTCAAGTTGCTGCTTATTTTATATTGTAGGGGTTATTACTTCAGTATTGAATTCAAGTTGCTCACTGTTTTATATCATTGACCATTGGCCAACTTATGCATTTACTTTCTTGCAGGCTGCATTGAATGTTTACATGTACTAAGGGCTAGCATGTATTACTATATCTGTAGGGCTATTATATGTAAGGATCAATAACAAGCTAACACATTGTGGTTGCAGTATCTCATTATCTTTACATAATCATGATAACAAAAACAATCAATGCACTAAATTAATAAGTAGTCACACATCTACAATCACTGAGTTTCCTATTCACACACTAATCCCATTAATGGTTTCCACCACAGATTTGAAGTAAAAGCTGGAATTGTTGCTGCCAAAAAGGTCTCTGGAATCGCATGGCACCACTTCAGGTTTCGACCCTGTATTCCATCTACCACTCTTGAGCAAAATGAGTTGTTGTTAGTTAAGCATTCAGGAAAGCTAATGTTTATTAATTTAAGTTAATTAAACAAACACTCAACTGAAAGGAGAGAATTAGGAACTTTTCAAACTTAATTATCATATGCACTGTGAAAAGTAATAAGTTACTCTTGATTAATTGCAGAAATTGGATTGGCCAGATTCTACAATAATGTGATTGACAAATATGTTCTGGCCAATTAAAACATTAACAACCTATTGCATAGTTGGTCATTATTCAAAAATTGAAAATTTTGTTGCAACCTTGAACTCTTCAGTTGTTAAAAATGGGACCAGAAGAAACCAGTTTTTTGGTCTTGGCATTCCACCTAACCAAGTTATAACCCAATGGGGGACATAGCTTGATGCTGTAATCAAATAGCATGGTACAAACTTTATGAATGTCAAAGAGATTGTCAGAAACTTTGAAAATGATGGGCTAATTGTTTCTAATGCAAAACAGACCTTTAAAATCAGCAAAAATTCCTATTTTATTATTTCTCAATGTTATTCTGAGTTATTGAGTTTACTCAAACACGTTGAGGGAGCCAATTTTGATATTAAATCCGCATATGAGGAGTCTATTGGATCTACTTCAGGAATACCCATGTTGCCTTTTGGAGTATCTGAGGACATGATTAACCTTCAATGATATTTCCTAAATTTGCAACTTGAGAAAGGAGGGGATATCTCCTTCATTATACAGCAAACTACAACTTTGCCAATGTATTTCATGCTATGTGGAAAGAAGCTTTTCACAATTCAACAAGTTACTACAGAAAAACAGAAACTTTGCCATGTAATATTGAAAAATACTTTAAATGCTACTTCAATGTTGCCAATTCTGAGGTTCAATAAAATGATGAAAAAACTCGATTTTTTAATAGGTTAATGTAAAATTAACATGAAGAAAGGTTAGATTAATTTTCCAATTTTAATAGATTAATTTGTGGTTGCCCTAGTTATTACGAAATTAGCACCTGTTGGCAAAAGCATTTGACAAAATTTAATACACAAAAACCCTAACAAATTAGTAGTCATGTTGTGGAAAAGAGCAGACAAAATTCATGTGAAAAAACCAGAATTTATTAGAAAACAGGTGCATGTTATTTGTTTGCAAATTTCATTAATTAAATTAATTGATTGATTTATTTTTGTATTATACAGGTTTGATTGTTAATGCAAAAAGGATGTGAAACATTGAGGCACATGAGTAGTTCTCAGGTACCTCAAAATCAATTATCAGGCTTTGAATTAGGATGCATATTTCCATCCAATTTTTCATTTGGTGGATGTCCAGTTTATGAAGGTGTGCCTGTAGGTTAAGTCTACAATTAGGAGTTTTTACCACTTAGCTTTCCAATTGATCCATTCACATTTTTAATAAAAAAAACAAAATAGCTGGATAGCTATTATGTTATAATCTTATTTTATATCCAAATTGTTAGGGAAAAATGAACATTATTATACATATGAAGTGTCTACAAACACCCTATATCTTCATTACATTACATGTTAATTATTATATTAATTAAATGTGGACCTTTTGACATCTTCATTCTGCTATCCACATTGATTGTTTGCATGTGTATGGGAACATGAAGTTATTTTTCTTAAGGTTTATTAAAATGAAGACAAGATAATAAGCTAATTCACTCAGGTTGTAATATTTTCTTTATTATAAATCATAACAAGAACAATTATTGTACAAAAGTGTTAGAAGGTAACAACAATGGGAAATATTGGACTACATTACATAAACCACAGTCACGGAGAGAAGTCTATGAGTCACAGCCATTTGTGTAGTAGCTGGTGATCTCCAAAAAATGTTGATAAATTCTTGATTACATAGTTCAGCTTTGGGTTTTGACCCTGCTATTACTTTACAGTTTACATCTCAGTTGAAAGGTATTAATAGATTAAATAAAGATTACTAATAAATCAGAAAGCAGAATAAATTCTTGAGTCCCATCTGCTTATGAGAGATAATTGTGACTGGAGAAAGTAAAAGTATAGCTAATTTAAGTCTATCTCAGCATGATGTAGATTCTACATAGTGACAGTGACAGGACGCCTGATACATGCAACCAAGAATTTAAAAGAATGATTTTAAGTAAAGATAGTTGTTTATTCTTGAAAATTATTTTTTAAGATTAAAATGGTAAAACAAAGCAGAGATTTACAAACTGGGAAGTGATGAGGTCAGTCTTTGAAAAGTGATGCTTCCAAAGTTTTTGGAAGAATTGATAATTATTCACCCCCATTTAGAGAGTAGATTCAAATATTCAAAATGATCATTAAAGGAAAAATAAGGCAAGGAGTAGTAGCAGTAGCAGCAAGATTTCCATTGTATTTGACTGAAGCAGCATACCAACATTATTTAGTTATTTGTTCTGAAATCAAAACAGACTACATGAAATTAATAGGAGAATATCAAGCATATTACAGTGATGAAAGTTTTAAAAGTCAGTACCATAATGATATTGAATAATTTGAAAATTAACAAATGCAATGATATCAGAAATTACATGTGGCAAGTTGAAAGGATGTTGAGACTAAGCTCAAAAGAGAAGCAATAGTTGAAATATGATTTATTTTTGCATATCTGTAAAGGATTGCCTGAAACTATTCAACACAAATTCAAAATAAAATGCAATGCAGAAGATCAGCTAGACAGAATGATATGCAAAGGATTAGCAATACAAATCAAATTAGAAAATAATGCAAGACTCAGCAAGAAAGTTATATTTTATAAACCAAGCACAATCACCCAGCTGATTCAAACAAAAAAAATTGAAAACAAATCATACAATAAAATTAGAGAAAAGGACTAGTTTATTAAGATAAATCTTAAAGATGGAATGATAAAAAAGCTATGAGATATTTAAAATGCAATTTATGTGGAAATAAATGGCATTTGAAGAAAGATTGAAAGAGACAAATAAATTTAATAGAGGATTGAGAAGCATACTATGAAGATGAGCATCTAGGAGAGAAAGAAGAATATAGTACAGCAGACAAAGATGAAATAAAAAATTTATGCTAGAGGGAGTCCTGCCTCAGACAAAACAAGCACCAATGCTAATATGGACTAATCTGATAATTGGTAAAACAATAACAGTAGTGATAAACAGCATAATGGTAAAGGCAACAATAGATACAGGAGCAGTGATATTGTTAATAGGCTGTAGTAGAGAAACCTTAAAAATGCAAGCAATGGGTTGATAAATGCCTCTGGTGATTACATCAACACAAAGGAAAATTGGAAAGTGTAAAAATTTTGTTAACTTTTACTACCTTTGAACAGAGCTTCATGGTTATTGATACAGAGAGAAATTCCTTGCCATATAAAATGATGTGATTTATCAATTATTATTGAACATTTGTACCAAACCTTGCATGAAAAACACACCTAATGACACATCTACTAAAGAAAGCAGTGCAATTTGAATGGACATTGAAAGAGCATGACAAATTGGAAGAACAATAGAATTAGCTAAGTTACCATCATTAAACACACCAGGGTATGACAAAGATTTTATATTGAGATTACCAATAAACAAAAAAGAGAGAGAAGATAATGGCACAAAGCCCACATGAGATTGTGTTTTGTCTAATTTCTACAAAAGTAATGGAAAAATTGGATTTTGCAGAATGTTCACATTATCACCTCACCTGATAAAAATAAAAAATTATGAATCCATTTGAATAATTTTACTCCTTACTAGTGGGGCCTAAAATACTTTCAGAATAATGAGCCCTATCAAAATAATCAAAAAGCTAGGTATCTGCCACTCTGATCTCAACATTTTTACAGATACATTAAAAAAGCACATGTAGTGTACAGTCTGTACAAGTAGAGTTATATACATATTCTTTTAAAAGGTGTAGCAATTTTCTTTATTTAATGCATTTTACCAGTTGTACAATTCCAATTAAGCCAGATCTCCACTCTAGTAGGTTAAGGTTTTACTAACAATTACTTAGATAGATTGGAAGCAAGATGTTAACAAGCTCAAAGCCCAACACCAAGCACTGCAACTCAAAGAGGAATGGTAAAGGATTCCCAGTTACTGTGGAAGTGATTGTGTGCTGTGATTCCTTAGCAATTTAGTGTATTGATTGTTCTTGTTATAACTGATAATTGCAATAAATGAAAGTTCACAGCTGGTATGCATTAGCTTATTATAGTGCTTACATATATATATAGTGTAGAATCTTGCCAACCCATAATTCACTGCAATTTAGAAGTTACTTGTTAAGTTACATTTGTATATGCGATATGTCAGGTGTGACAGATCTAACTCAGTGTCCCAACTCATTAACTAAATTAATATAGAATCAGCATTCCTGAGTGCCTTAACAAGCAATGCTTTGTTAAGATCAAGAGCAGTGGATGGTAATAGGTCAAAACCCATTGCCAAGCAATGCATGAGAGAAGATATCTTTTGGTAACAACTCCAGACTACTTGGATATGACAGTGGAAACCAATGGTTCTCTCAGTATAATAATAAAAAAATATATCATACAAACATGCATGTAGCAGTAGTAAGCATTCCTAATCTATACAATGTTGTACTAAAACTAAGAATAATAATCTTTGTGTCATGAACATTAGGAAAGCTATAATGAATAGAAATCCCTATACCTAGTCTAACTTAAAAGCACATCAATGAGTCTCAGCTCCCAGCTGCACCACACTTTTGAAAGGCTATAGTGTACAGGCTGCTCCAGAATTCCATTAATTGTATTTGGGGAACACAGTAGGATTACTCTAGTGCTTGAATGTTTAGCTTTCCATTTAAATATTAAATAACCTGACAAAATAATGATGTGAATCCAGGAAAATTCCTTCATCACAAATAAAATCAATCACTGCATATTTATATCTAATAGTTGTAAACAATCAAATACTCAGCTAGTACCTGTTAATAGACATTGTTGACAGTTTAACAGCTTCCCTGTTTTTCTTTGTCTACTGCTAATTACACACATCAGCATTAATTAGTGTGGGTGATTTTGTTCTTTAATTTTTGTCAAATACTGCTGAGCAAATTAATATCAAATACTGCATTTATAATTTTGTGCACATAATCAATTCATAATAACCATGTGTTTTACAATTAATTATTATTGCAATTAAGTCTTAAATGTTCCCATTCTTTTTCTCATCATGACCACACATGGATTATGCCACAATAGCCCTACATGTAGAGATAGATAACTAAACCCTTAGTACATGTGAACAATCAATATGATTGGCAAAATATGAAAGTTTGACAGTCCTAATCAAGGGTAACATATAACACTGTCTAAAATAGTAATTACAACAAACATGTGATACAAACAGGGCTCATAGGCACCTTGTATGTGTAATAAAGTTTATCATAATACCTTAGCAATTTCAATCTAGAAAGGGTTAGCCTAACAGTAGCTGTGCAACTATTTGATGACATGTTTTATTATAGAAAATGAATTGATTGGAAAGCTACAACAAATAAAATACCCTACACCTAAACCTAACCTAAGAGCACAATTAGAAGTCTTGGCTACCAGCTGCACCACATTTTGAATTTCTGAGTATGTGTCTGCTCTGAGAATCTCTTTAATCAAGTCTGGGGACCACTGACAGACTACTCATGCACTCAGATGTTTAACTTTCCATTGTCATATATAATCAAACCTGACAACACAATAAAAGAAATCAAATGAAGTAACTTCATCACCAAATAAATCCATTTCACACTATTTATAATCATATTGCATAAACAATTAAACAATCAGCATGTGCCAATTCATAGATTCAAATTTGTTTACAATTCATTAATTTGTTCATTGTCTGCTTTTGATTACACAACATCATCTAATTAGCTATTGCAGTTTCATTTTTTTGATTTTTTCCAAACCATTTTGCTGATAAATGTAATATGAAAAACTGCACAAATTGTTTTTTTTTAAATTAAAAAGATAATAATTGTGTTTTGTACAAAAGTATAATTAAGATAATTATTGATAGTCTTAGTTATTTCTTTTTATTATCCTTTTGTCCTAACAGCATTATGCCACAGTATGGAGCTACATTGGAAACTAAGTTTAATTATTTCTCCATCACTTTTGGTCCACAATGTATATGATTATTGTTTAAGAGGTGTAGGCTCCACAAAAACATTTAACAACATGGTAGAAAAATGCGATTTATTGATGAAAAATCAAACACTGTTTCATATCTAGGGATATGACTATCCCCAGTGCTCTTATAACAAAATTATAGAAATGCAGTGTAAAGCCTAAAGGCTCAATAAAGTAACAAATATTACAGTTGTTGAACAGGTGATGAAAACACCAGAACAGTTTTTTAGAGAGAAAGAATTGTTAGCATCTATTGCAGTAGAGATATCTCCAAAAACTCACAAAGTACTAGAGCTAGCAAACATGGAGAAATATTTGGAATAAAAGAAAAGGGGCTAACAAAAAAAAGAATTCTAACAATAGAGCAAAGCTCAGAGGAAAGCAAATTAAGGGAAGTAACAGTGAATGAGAGGAAATATGATGAGATGTCTGATAAAAAAGTGACAGGCTTAATGGAAATTTTCTTTACAGAAATACTAACTAGAAAGGAACTTATTGTCATCCAAATGCTAGGAACACAGTTAGCACTGGAAGTTAAATGCATGATGGCTAAATTCTTATTAGTAGAAAAGAAGCAGAGACATTAAAAAATTGTGGACTAGGTAATAAATTTTGGAATTCCATCAATTGAGGTTTCATAAATTATCCAGCAACATTAGAATATAAAGTTCCTTTTGAAGAAATACAGCCAAACATAAGAAGAAAAAAATTGTTGTGTATGCCACTTTCTAGTTTGAGATTACCACTAATTCTACTGGCATGGTGAGTGAAAAAGAAGAAAATCATATCAGTTACCATAACAGTAGGAAAGAATTTTGTTAATAGTGCTGCAGCATCAACAGCCAAATTTTATAGGAAAATAGTACAAGATTGCACATAAATAACTAATCAATGGTGAAAATGTTGAAAGAGCCTTTATTAATGGAAAAATAACACTAGCAAACTTCTACAGGAAGTGAGAACATATTAGCATGCAATTAAACAAATTAAAGAAAGCAATTGCTACATTAAGCCCTCAGATACATATTTTGTTTGCTGGTGCTGGCGAATTAGCATAGATTGCTAACATTGAAATCATCACAAAATATTATGATGCCACTAAGCGAGTTTAGGTAATAACAATGATAAAGGCAGACATTGCAGATCAAATAATGCATTATGTGTCTCTATTTTTGACAAGGTAACTCAATCAAACTCACTGAAGTTGCATTCAGACAAGAACCTTTTGATGCACATCTTTTGATGTAAGTGTGTTCAGATGAGCATCTTTTTGATGTGTGCTTTTTTGATGCATCAATCAAAATTTGGGAGCGTTCAGACGAGCATCTTTTTGATATATGCTAATTTGAATGATGTGTGTTCAGACAAGCATCTTTTTGATGCATGGCCTCTTGTTTATTCAGCAATTAAGTTTAACAGGAATTGTGTTTTTTTATAACTGGGAATATTATAATCAACACGTCAATTACTGATTCAAAACATTAAAATTAAAAATGAATTTGATTGGATGTTTAATTCTATATATATTGTTTGCATTATTATTAAAATATGGAAATGGAAAACAGACTGAATGCACTTAAACTCTGTATAATAAGAAAAACAAATTCTAAGCTTTGGCAAATAATTCAGCATGTTAAACTCAAAAGCCGAAAAGGAGATGCTGGGAAGACGATTTCTTCTGCACCACAACCTTGGGGCAACACACTTGCTTTCAGAGTTAAAAATTGAGGATACTCTTTTATATGATAATTTTCTAAGAACAGATGCACCAACGCTTGAATTATTCATTCAAAGGGTGGGTCCATATATCAATATGCAAACAACAGTAATGTGTATGCCCATCAGAATCGAGACACAGCCAGCACTATTCATTAGGTTCATTGCAACAGGTAGAATTACTTGATATTTTCGATTAATTGATTCAAATTTTGGTTGAATCCTATATAAGTTTGGCATATACTTTTCGTATGGGTAAATCTACAGTTTCCTCAATTATCAATGCTGTTTCTAATGCACTTCAGACAACACATTCATATACAATACAAGTAAGTAATACATTAATACATACTTGTGAAATCCTTAATAAAAACTGAAACTTAAAATCGTATTATAAAACTGTTTAATGGATATATATTTCTAAAGGTTAATAAACAAAATTTTACTAAAAGTTGGTTTGAGATGTGTAAAATGGAATAGATTCGGGTGGAAATTCCGCATTCATTTTTATTTGAAGAATTGAAATTTTTGTTTGTGCAAATTGGCGATGGTCAAGACGCCTGAGCATTAGAATCAAGCTTTTTGCAAAGCTCGATGCTTCATAGTCTTCATCCTTTTGTTCCAATATTGAGAAACTTCTTTCCAAAAACTCATCATGGCTTAATTTTCGTTTTTTTTCTTACTATGCCTGGACTGGGTGTTTCTGGTGCAAATTCAGAATCACTGCTATCCTAAATATTGTTCATATAAATAATTGTAAATTATAACATTATTTAATGCCATTGTTGATTTGAAAATTTAATTATGCACTTAGATTCCTCATTTAGAAGAAGACTGGCTAAAGATTGTGCATGATTTTTACCAATTATGGAATTTTAGGCTGCATAGATGGCAAGCATGTAAACTTAAACACGCCTCCAAAAACTGTTTCAAGATTTTATATTTAAAAGGTTATTTCAGCATCATAATGATGGCAGTTGCTAATGCGCATTATCAATTTATTTATGTGAGTGTTGGCAACATTGGAAGAATTAATGATGGCAGTGTCTCATTGCAGAGACTACACTGAAAAAGACTATTGATTTAGGAAAATTGGCGATCCCTTTATCAAACTCTTTACCAATTATGGAGAAACCAATGCCCGTATTTTTCCTTGGTGAAGCAACATTTCCAATGTCTACCTCTTTAATTAAGCCATATACAGGGAACTCACTTAATGTTAATCAACAAAATTTTAACTATAGATTAAGCAGGCAAGGCACTGTGTTGAAAACGCATTTGGTATTATGTGTGGGAAGATCAGAATTTTACTAAATCCAATAAACTTATCATCTGACAATGTTGAGAAAATGGTCTTATCCATAGATTATTTACATAATTTTTTAATGAATGAGAAAAAGTCCAGAAAATATACAGTGACATTGAATTGATGGACATTAACAATTTATCAACATTGGCCGCCTAAGGAAGCCACAACTATTCGAATTCTGCTCGCGACATTAGAGAAACTTTAAATAACTTTGTTAATCATGTTGATGTATTACCTTGGCAACAATAAAATCTTTCCAATTTTTTAATAAGTTTATATTTTACATAGAAAATGTATTTCACATTCCGTAATATAATAGTTTTTGAAATTTACCATGGTTGATATTGCAGGGCGTGAAGTGATTGATTCATTAAGAAACTTCAAATCTTGATAGTACACTCAACGGAACATATATGCATTTTCAGATCCACTTCCAGATGCAACGTATTTTTTTCTTTGCCCAGTTCTCGTCTGTAGTATTATCTGATGCTATGCCATCTCTTTGTCACTTCAATTTTTAAATTTAGAAAATAAAATGCAGAGAAAAGAATTCAGCAAAACAGTACAATAGTTAGTATTTTTTAAAAATTGCTTAAGTTAATTACCTAGTCGTTTTAGAGATTGCACTATGCTTTTAAATGCATTTGCTCTTAACGTTTTATCATGGTACGACCCTGCATTTGAATTCCAAATACATTCTTTCTCTTCAACAAGCTGAATCAGTTGTTGAATTTCACGGTGGTTCCAATTTATGCTACTCATTATTTCACAATAAAATTATAAATTTAATGTGTAATACTAACGCAATTTCACTGGTTTATAATTTTCGCAGTATCTCTATTGATTCATGTTTTCTAATTACCCTGGATTGTTACTATAAATTACACAGCTATGCAATTACCATTTTGATGATATATTGTAAATCATGGCTAAATTTTTTATTTAAAAAATGTTAATTTATTTAATATTGCCAACAAGACCAAGTAGTTAATTACTGATAGTTCAAAAAAAACGAAATTACTTGTTTCATGTAATTATACAACTGATTAATATAATTAAATTTCAATACAAGTACGAATTTTAGTTCTACACGCATGTAAAATATATTGATAATTCAGTTGCATAATTTGTGGAAAATCAATATTGCTTCATTGAAAGGAATGACTGTTTTTTGTTAAAAAAATTTGGAACATTTAAAATTCAGTATCGTCGGGGTTCATTTTGAAGTTAAAATTGTTGAGCTTCAAAATCCTCGTATTTTAAGACTCACAGCTACTTGAGACAATCTGCCCCAAAACAAAATCGTTAATTACTGATCGTTCAAATGAATAATGTGCGTTCAGACGAGAATCTTTTGAACTACGTCAAAAAGATGCAAGCTGTTTGTGCGTCAATTTGAACGATGTGCGTTCAGATGAGCATCTTTTTGATGTATGCTAATTTGAACGATGTGCGTTCAGACGAGCATCTTTTTGACGTATATCAAATGATATACATCAAAAGGTTCTCGTCTGAACGCACCTTGAGAGAGGTGTTCAGACACTTCTACCCAAATACTAAGATCACAAAAGAAGACACATACATGTGTGACATTGATGCTATGATGACATTAGTGTTTGCATTAAAAGGATTGTGATTATATGAATGATTTGACAACATCTTTATAAGATGATACAGTTGTATAAATACATGTAGTATTAAAATGAGAGATGGATAGAATTGTCAATTATGAAATACAAAAGATAAGAACTGACGTACAAGGAAGCAATCATGCAAATTTCCAAAATTAAAAGATACTCAAATATTTGAAGCTGGGACAAAGTGTTAACTGCAGATATGATTAAAGATGCTCAAAATTTGATTTAGGGTAACTCATAAAATTATTACAAAAAGTTTAATGTAAGAAAGGGGGGAATGTAATGTCACTCAGGGAACAATCAAGGTCTCTATATTAAATTGATTGTACTTATAAAAATGGAAAAGATTAATATTGAAATTTAGTGTCCTAATTTAGCAATAGGGATTTGATTGTGGTAACCAGGGGAACCAGTAGAGACTAATGTAGCATAATCTCTAATAAAAAGACTCGATTTCAAAACAAAAAGGAAAAGAAAAAGAAAACACGAAACTCAAATCAGAAACTCGAATCAATTTATTAGAAATTATATTCTAATGATTTTGCCAAATTGTAAAAGCAAGTATCGCTCATAACTCATTTGACAAAACGCGTTTGGACATTAAGCTCCTCATTGATTTTAGCTTACCAACGGGTTCACGCAGAACATATGGAGAAATTGAAGCATAGAAATTCTGGTCAAGATTCTTAATTTTTTCGCTAGATGTCTCCCTGAATATATCAACTTTCTAAAGGCAAAAACAACAAATTTCTAATTTATACAGTTAAAAATTCAAAACTCAAAAAGTCATACTAAATTTTTTAAAGATCTTTTTAATGTCTATCTGAATCTGTTTTTAGAATTCTTCTATGTGTTTTCAATTTTATTACACAAAGCATTTTGTATTAAAATTTGAAAACACTAATTTGAGAGTACTTTTTTTTAAAATTGATGTTTGCTTGAAGAAAAAAGAAAAACTCAAAAAGTCATACTAAATTTTTTAAAGATCTTTTTAATGT
>CABFPE010000001.1:6076635-6088801 GCA_900660155.1 Hofstenia miamia
GCAGTTTGAATATTTAATACAATGTCAAGCTAATCTAGTGGTGTTTAGTAGTGGTCTGGATCCATCACAGAGAACGATTCAAGGGTCCCTGTGCTAGACTGCAAAAGTGCACATAGGTTAGGTGTAGGGGTTTTCTCTCAATTAGTTGACTAGTGATCACTTACTACATGTACTAAAATAATTAACTGTCAACAAACGGTTGGATAACCAAAACTTAGGAGATATATTAATATTATTTTAGATCCAAATTAATGACCAATAAATGACTGATAAAGTGACTGTACATGTATTAAATTATAAACATAAGTTAGGAAGCTGCTTGATATTAATATATTTATTAACGCCAGTATATTTCAGTAATGGCTACATGTAGTATCAAACAAGCAGCTAGTAACAAGTCAGGTTGTGAAGAGAAAGAGCACTTTTACAAAATAGAGTTTAAGTCAAATTGTGTCATGTCTTGAGTATGCACTGAGCTAGGATAGGGTACACATAAACTGTATTGATGAGCTGAGGTGTGGCACTCAACAAAATGGAGCATTGAAGGAAGTGGTGAAACTGAATGTGGAGATCAGCTTTGGGCAGATGCCCACTATCAATCATTGAATAAAGTATCGCATGGCTTCATCACCTAAATAGTAAATGGTTAATACTAGTTTACTTTATGTTAACAGAAATAACAGCCAAGCAGTATGCAATAAGTAAATCCCTACCCACAGAAATATGACTAGTGTTATGCTTTAACAAGAGATAAATGGTAATGATGCCTGGTAGAGGATGTTACACTAACTATTGACTAAACATAAATTCAAGGTCTGGGGCAGTGGAAAACTTTCAAAAACAACTTTGGAGTATGATCTCAGTGGAACTGCACTCTCAGTAACTAAAGCACATAGATTACATAGCTACAACTCACAGTTGACCTTGACAGCTAAAGGTCAGAGGCACTAAGGTCTGAGGCACTAAAGGATCCAGATATTGAAGAAATTGTGATGACTCTCAAATGAATATATTGGAACAACCATCTACAAGCTTTCTTCCCTAGACAAGTTTGTTCCCCACTACAAGCCACAACCATTCTCATTAAGGATGCTCTTAACAACATCTTGATCATGTCCAGATCAGTAGAAAGAGAAAGCTGCATGACTAAAATAGGGAAGGAATGGATACACCCCTACTTTATAGCTAACAGGTAGATAAGATACAATGCAAACAATAACTTGTCCCCAGAAACAAAATGCTTTATAAGAAACACACTGCAGCAAAGGAAAGTGATGAATCAGCAATACCAGTAGTAATTAATAAAGTAAACAAACTCATATGCAACACACTCATCTCATACAAACAAAACATTAATGAAAACCTCAACCCCCATACTTTCAAAGAATGGTACACCTCACATTTGATGACAAGTTCATGCTAATAGACACACAGAAACTGATAGAGAAAATAATTGAAGAATGGATGATCAGGTGAATCTTGATTGAAAAAACTTACTAATTATACACTTCATCAAAGATAACAAGCTACAATCAAAAACTTTACAAAAATCAATAGAGGAAACACTAAATCTAGCAAAATCCCAAAAGGCGGTGGTAATAATCATAGAAAGATAAACAACCCAACAAAAAAACCAGAATTTTTAAAACAACTCACAGAAAAATTGGAAAATGCATTTGTGATGGAAACTGGTAATGAGACAAATATATCTGAACTAGTTTCAACAGATCTCAAACTCAACCTGATAATGCCAGCAGAGAGGATTATGGTTGAGCCAAAAATAGCAATTGATCTCCACTACCAAATAAAACCATGAAATGACACAAATGGGAGACAATCTGGAAGAAGTCAGCAACATATATCTAAAGAGTAGCATGAACCAAACTCCAGAACACCTAAAACAAATAGTAGATGAATGGAAATAAGGAGAGCTTATGAGATGAGGCTGAACAGCAACTTCAACCCATGTTATTCAAAGAAATCAATCCTTCAGAAATACAAGCTCAAACATCAATTTGGATATTAGTGATCATGTTAACAGACAACAACAAATTAGACATCTCAATGTCCAAGAAAGACAGAGAAACAATAGCAAAATACAAAAAATCACAAACAGTGTAACATAATCATATCATGTGTGCCCAAGTTAATGGAAAGAACTAAGTATTATAAGAATTTATTGTACCCACATGATTATTATTAGTTTGATTATTTGTAAAAATATTATAAGCAGTATTTGATATTAATTTGCTCAGCAGTACTTTTGAGAAATATCAAATGACCAAAACGCAAATTCTAATTAATGCTGACATGTGTAACTGATGGCAGACAAAGAAAAGCAAAGCTGGGAAATCAGCAAAGTGTCAACAACATCAATTAAACAGGTACTTGCCAAGTGTTTGAGCGTTTACTATTATTCAGTATAAAAATAATGCAAGTTATCTATTTGGTGATGAACAAAATTCATTGGATTTACTCCTTTATCTTGTCAGGTTTATTTATTAATTAAATGGAAAGCTAAACAGTCAAGCACTAGAGTAATCCTGACAGTGGTCCCCAACTACAGTTAAAGGAAGTCTGGAATGGCTGGCACACAATAGACTTTCAAAAGTGTGGTGCAGCTTACTCAATGTGCTTATAGGTTAGGTGTAAGGATAGGGATTTTTATTTGTTCTAGCTTTCCTATCATTTGTTATGCCCAAGTTAGTGTTATTACTGTTAGATCAACCCTCGCCAGAAAAGTAATGTTTTATCTAAATCATTTTTCTTGGTTAATCTAAATCATTTTTCTTGGTTAATCAACTGCTTGCTCATTAGTAAATTATTCAAGTTTCAACTGACTTACAAATTAGTTTTATTGCTTACTGCATTGATTGTTCACATGTATCAAGCTCTAACATTTACACTTATATCTATAGCATTATTACATGTAGGGACATATAACAAGCTAAAGCACCACAGTTGCGTTACTTCCCTATATTTTACCCACAACAATAACAAGGAAAATCAATGTATTAAATTATTAAGTTATCCCACACACACATGTTTTCTGAGTCAACCATTGGAAATTCCTACAATGTCCAAGTAAATCTGGATTTGTTGACAAAGACAAAGTATCCTCTTGTGCATTGCTTTGAGTCGGGTTTTGACTCTGTACATCATCTCTCACTCTTGTTCTAAAATGACTGTTGTTAGTTAAAGCATTAAGTATAGCTAATGTGATATTAATTAAGTTAATACAGTTAATTACGATATAGAAAGAGAGAGTTTTTGGAGTCTGTTATACATTAAGTACTGGAATTAAATAGGAATATGGCTAAGCAATCCTAAATTAAGTTGAAATTAGTGTTGGCAAGATTCTTCATTGTGACAGTGACAGGTGCCCAACATGCGCAAGAGAAAGGAAATGGAACTTTAAAGAAAATCCTAAAGCAAAAAACAAAGGAAGAACATATTCTTGATTTTAGATAGTTGTTTCTTCTCGAATTATGGAGAAACCCTTATATTGGAAAAACCTGGAGCAAGAATTAGTGCAAAGAAAATTGCTTCAGTTTACAAAAAGAAAGGAAATCAAAGAAGAGGGAAATGAACGTAATTACTACCTTACTTAAGCACACAAAAAAGTAGGAAGGAACCAACAAAGGATTACTCAAAGCTAAATATAATAATGGTATATCCTAAAAAGAAGACAAGAAGCAAAGTGAAAACTCAAAAAACCCCCCAATCAAGAAAAACCCTGGAAACACAAGATATGACAATGTCCCCAGAAAGTGAATCATCTCCAACAGAACTAGTGCTACAGCCAGCACAACTAATCAGTGAATTTACAATAGTTCAATTGACAGAGATAATTGAAAACAATAATAAAGAAAGACAAGAGTAAACAGAACATATAGAACAGTTAACATGAAGAATGGTTGAAGTAGAAGCAGCAAATACTGAAAATGAAAAACATATTGATGAAATCATAGAAGACATGAGCATACAATTAATGGAGCAACAAAACTTGTTTCAAAAAAAAATAGAGAAACTAACCAAAGCAAACAAAGAAATTAAAGTTCAGAGTGAAAGGTTACAACGATTAATGAGTGAGTTACATGAAGAAAATGTAAACCTTAGAGAAGAGAATATGAACAAACAATTAGAAACCAATAACTTAAAAGACGAGATATGGTTAATAGCACTAAATAATGAAGAGAAAGCAGATGAAAATGTTAAAACAATAGAAAATGTTGCAATTGAAAAGCCTCAAAAGTTAAACAAGTCATACCTCAGAGAGAGTATAGAATGTAACAAAGCAGGTACAAGAAAAGCCAATAGAGGAAAAATCTACATTTGAAAATACAATACTAGCAGAAGTTGAGGATAATGTAACGTAATCCAATCATGTGTGGTCAAGTTGAGAAAAATAGAGGAAGAAAATAAGACTGAATATTGAAATAAATATTAATTGTACAGCACATGATTATGATTAATTAATTATTTGTAAAATTGTAGTGCAGTTATTTTTGATGTTAATTCATTTGGCAAAAAAGTAATAGACTGAAATTGCAAATGCTAATTAAGGCAGAAGTGCGTCATCAGCAGACGAAAGAAAATTAGAGAATTGGAAATTGTCAACAACTTAGATTAGCAGGTACTAGTCAAATATTTGACTGTTTATTATTTTTCACTATAAAAATTGTGTGATTTATCATTTTAGTGATGACTTGAATTCATTGGATTTACTTTGCTTTTCTTTGTCAGGTTATTTTATTAATTATCATGGAAAGCTAAACATTAGAGCACTAGGGTATTCTAGATGGTGGTTCACGACTTCAGTTAATGGGAGCATCATTGATAGCTGGTGCTTACCCGATGTGCTCATAAGTTAGGTATAAGGATAGGGGTTTTTATTCGTATTAGCTTTCCTATCATTCATTGTTTGTATTATTGCATTTATTACATCATGCTATTTCATCTAGCCCTCATAGGAAGTTATGAAACTAGTTTGTGTTATCTTGTATGGATTTCATTACATATAGTTACTAGTGAACTTAAGTACCATCAACTTTCCCTTTTTTACATGACAGTATTGGTTGTTCACATGTACTTTAGGGTAACATGTATTTATTTAAATGTAAAGATATTATATGTAAGGAGTCATAAAAAGCAAATGCATCCCAGTTGCAAGCTTCCATTATATTACAAACTTGTTGATAACAAGAACAATCAATACACTAAATTGATAAGGTATCATACATTGTCACTATCATATTCTTGCAAACTATTTCACTGCACTGAGTCATTGGATTTGCGGTTGGTGTTTCTCTCAATGTTTAAGTGTCAACTGGATATACTCATTACAGCGTAATTCTTCAATTCCTCTTTTGTGCTTTGCTTCAGGTCGGGTAGTTTACCCTGTACATTGTACCATCTATCTCTGGTCTTGTATCTAAAAGTAAAGTTGTTAGTTTTCTTACCAATGGTAGTTGATTAGATATTAATGTAATTAACAAGCAACTCAAAGTTAGAATGAAGGAAGAGAGATGGAAAGTTAGGATCTGTCACCTACCATACTAGTCAAGGAGAGAAAAATATCACAGCAGCTCCTAAATTGAGTTAAGATTTATTAGCCAGAAGGTTGGCAAGATTCTACAATAACAACCCGTCAGTTTGTAAAGTGATACTGCCTAAGTTCACAGGGAGAGTTGATAATTACTCACCAAAATTTAATGAATGGCTGCAGATTTTTGAAATGAGTATGAAGGAGAGGAAAGTGACACAATAATTAGCAACAGCAAGATTTCCGGTATACCTAAGCAGAGTGGCCTACCAACATTATTTAGTGTTAGCAGTACAGATGAAAACTAATTACAAAAAATTGATAGGAGAGTACCAACAATATTACAATGACGAAAGTTTCAAGAGTCAATGCTAAATGTTGTTGCATGGAACAAGGATGAATAACAGAGATGACTTAAGAAATTACATGTTGCAAGTAGAAAGGTTATTAAAACTCAGTTCTATAAACAAATGTATTTGAAATACAATTTATTCTCACACATTTGCAAAGGCCTACCAGAAACGAAATGTCAACAATTTCAAATTAAATGTGATGTTGATGATTTGCTAGACAAAATGATTAGAAAAGGACTTGCAATACAAAGTCAATGATAGGAAAGCCGGTAATAAGTAACACAACACCTATGGTTAGAAAGCCAATAGGAAAAGCACCAAACAAGAAATCAGGAGAGGAAGTGATAAAAATATAACTCAAGGATGGAACAATCAAACAGATAAAACGAAAGGACCTGAAATGCCAAATGTGCAGCAATAAGGGACATATGAAGAGATATTGCAAACAACAAATTAATTGGATAGAAGAAGAAGAAGCGTACTTTGATGAGGAGGACCTAATCGAAAATGTGGAGGAACAAGAAAATGATGAAGAAACTGAATCTACAGAAATGGACTATTTAAACTAGAGGGAGTGCTGTCTCCAATAAAATGAGTGCCTGTGTTAATAATCACAGACCTAATTAAAACTAACACAATAACAGTTGTGATTATGGAGTTATAGTCAAAGCTTGATAGATACAGGAGCAGTTATATCAATAATAACTGATGATAGTGCAGCAAAAGTAGGATTTGAAAGGAAACATTCAAATAATGAGAAAAACAGACTAATAAATGCATCTGGAGATTACATAGATGTGAAAGGGCAACTGCAAGATGTACCGATAAGAGTGGCAAATACAACATTTCAGCAGACATTCACATTAATCAATATGGAGAAGAATCAATTGCCATACAAAATCATATTGGAAATGATTTTTTGACGAACAACAAATGCATCATAAACTACAATGATAAGACAATAATGGTACAGGAAGAGATAGTGACGACGTACAAAGAAGAAGAAAATGATACAATAATGTTCAAATTAACACAAGACACAAAAATTTTACCGAACAATTTGAAAATGTGTGGAATAGAAATGGAGGAAAAAATAAGCGCAGAAATAGTGATGTATGATCAGTTAGGAATTAATACAAAGAAGTTGTCAACAAGAAGGAAAGGGAGCTATACCAATACTGAATGCAATGAATCATATAGTCAATATAAAGAAAGAAAAGTGAAAATTAAAAAGAAGAGAATAAAGACAGAAAAATGAATGGTGGACAAGACTATTAATATAATAGAAAAGGAAGAGGAGCAAAACTTTCAAATACCAGAAATAAAAAAGAGTGAATATGAACACCTCAATGAGGAAGAGCAAAAAGCATTGGTAAAAGTTCTGAACAAACACAGCAAAATATTTAATTTTGGAGAGATTAGTGTCGATAAAGTGATAGGAGAAGTGCACAAAATAATTACTACAATGGATGAACCAATAAGGTTACCATGTAGGAGGGTACCCAAGAATTTGAAGGACAATTATAACATGATCCTCAATGAGTTGATTGATAACAAAATTATAAGACTGAGTGAAAGTCCATACGCATCACCAATGGTGTTTGTAAAGCAGTTTTTGTAAATACAGACTCTGTATAGACTTTTGCAAACTCAATAATGTGACAAAAAAGGACGCATACCCACTGCTGAGAATAGATGATATGATATATGAAGCAATGAAGAACAAATATTTTACATGCATTGATCTATGTAAGGCCTATTGGCAGGTACCAATGGAACTGAAAGATATCGAGAAAACAGCATTTATAACTCTGAGTGGATGTACATGGCATTCAGGTTAAGTAATGCGCCAGCAACATTCCAGAGATATGTAACTAAAGTACTGAAACAAGACAATAAAACATTAGAAGAAGGAGTGTGCACTTACATAGACAATATCCTAATAACGAGTAATACAATACAGGAGCACATTGAAAAGTTGGATAGAACACTAACAATTTTATATAATGCTGGACTCTGGGTAAATGGAAAGAAATGTGAAATTTTAAAAACTGAAGTCATGTTCCTGGGAAGGCAGATACAGCAAGGAAAAAAAATGATAAATAAT
This sequence comes from Hofstenia miamia, assembly GCA_900660155.1. NCBI lineage: Eukaryota > Metazoa > Xenacoelomorpha > Acoela > Hofsteniidae > Hofstenia > Hofstenia miamia. The sequence goes on from CABFPE010000001.1 coordinate 6,084,641, forward strand.
GTGAAAGAAATGATTCAAATTATAAAAAGTCTGAAAACCAAAAGAAATGTCCAGAGAATAATGGGCTTCATAAATTATTACAGATCATTTATATTGAATGTAGCCCAGAAAACAAATAAAATAACAGCACTATTGAAGAAATCGAAACCATTTGAATGGACTTGGAAGAAGCAAGAACAATTAGATAATATAAAGAATGAACTTGCTAAAATGCCATCATTGAATACACCCAACTATGAATAGGAATTTATTCTAGATTGTGACGCGAGTAATGTGGTAATAGGGGCATGCCTGGGGCAGATGAAAGATGGTAAAGAGGTCCCTATACAGTTCTTTAGTAAAAGACTAAAGCCAAGTGAAGAAAATTATGGGTCCACTAAATTGGAAATGTTAGCTTTGGTAGAGAGCATAAAATTTCAAAGTAAGAACAACAACAGTGGGTTAGCATGGTTGAAAAAATTTTCAGGAGATAAATTATCAATAGTATCATGATGGATAGAGTACCTGAATGAGTTTAAATTTACAATACAACATAGGAAAGGACAGTGCTGCCAGAATACCAAAGGGATGTAGAAAAAATGGAAGGAGAAAAGAAAAAATTCGATTTCATACCACACAGTGAGTACCAAAAACTGCCAGACATTAATGCTGATAAAGAGGAACAAGCCATAATGCCGATTATAATTAAGGAAGAAATATCAGAAAATGAAATTGTCAAAAAAACAGAATACAGATGTGATAATGATGGAGATAAACGGCAAGTTAAAAGACAAACACAAGAAGTTAGGAAAATAAGCAAACAGTTATTTCCAAAGGTATAGGTGGAAAATGAATACAAATGGGTTATTGTATGTAGAAGGTAAGACACTATGAATAGCAATTCCAGAATACTACAAGAGAGAACTAGTAAGAAAAATCCATGAAAACGGACACATTGATATAATTCAAACTGAGCAAACATTTAACACCAGATTCATAACAATAGCAATACGAAAAACAGTGGAGGATGTTATCAACAAATGTACAATATGTTTGATAAACAACAAGAGTCATTTCCCAAGACAAATGGCACCACTAGAAAAAATCATAGCTACAGCACTGAACCAAATAGTGCATGTTGATTTGGAGAAGCTATCACAGGATGATGAGGGGTATCAGTATATTTTAGTCATCGTAGATAATTTCACTAAATAAGCAAAGATGATCCCATTAGACTCGATAACAGCTAAAACAGTGGCGGAAAAAATAATGAAAGAATGGTTATTAAAATTCGGACCCATGGAGGTAATAATATCAGATAGACGTGTACAATTCAAAAGTAACTTGTGTGAGGAAATGGCAAAATGGATGGAAATAATAACAGAGAAAACAACTGCATATCACCCACAGGTGAATGGAGCAGTGAAAAGATTGAACAGGACAATGATTAAGTTAATAAGAGTTTTAACATCAAGAGTTGTTGGAAGAGATTGGAGAGAAGTGATAGAAATGGTAGAGTATTTTTATAATACCTCAGTGCATTCCACCACGTGAATGACACCATTCAAAGCAATGTATGGAGGAGAGGCAGCAAAGCCTATATCAATGCAATACAATATGTATTCTGAAGAACCGGACAATGAATAAATTTGAAAAATTAAAAACCAACTAACGAATTCATGAGGCAATTTGTCATAATACTAAAAAATCTGCAATAAGAGAACAAGAAATTTTAACAAGAAAATCTATGGGAAACCACACAGGAAGGGTGATAAGGTTTACACGTACATGTTACTGAGAACACAAGACTTAAAGCCAGGTAAGAAAATTAAAAACACAATGGACAGGGCCATTCATTATTACACAGACACTACCAAATAATAATTATAAACTTAATGACAGTAGGACTCTACACTTTCAAAATTTGAAATGGGCAATGAAAGATATAGAGCAAGTAACATTAGATAAAAATGCACAATTTAAGCTAATTGAAAACGATGACAGTATGTACAATGAGATGGTTGAATTCGACAGTGTGGCAGAGGAAGAATTTCAAGAAGAATATTGTCCACAAAATGAAGAAGATGAAGTCGAGAAAAGAGTTATGCCCCAGAGGGCAGTAAAGAATAAAAATAAATATGACCCTGAAATATGGGTGATAAATTTAGTAACTCCATTTAGGTTAGATAATGAAGCGATCCAACACGAGTACCAGTCAATAACCAATAAAGAGCAGAAGAGTGCATATAGAGAAATTGAAGCACAGAAATTCTGGTCAAAATTCATAATTTTTTCGCTAGATGTCTCCCTGATATATCAACTTTCTAAAGGCAAAAACAACAAATTTCTAATTTATACAGTTAAAAATGCAAAACTCAAAAAGTCATACTAAATTTTTTAAAGTTCTTATTAATGTCTATCTGAATCTGTTTTTAGAATTTTTCTATGTGTTTTCAATTTTTTACACAATCATTTTGTATTAAAATTTGAAAACACTAATTTGAGAGTACTGTATTTTAAAATTGATGTTTGCTCGAAGAAAAAAGCAAAACTCAAAAATTCATACTAAAATTTTTAGAGACCTTTTGATTGTCTATTCGAATCTGTCTTTAGAATTCTTCTATGGGCGTTCAATTTTTTTCCACAAAGCATTTTATATTAGCTTTTGGAAACACTAATTTGAGTGCGTATTTTTTCAAAATTGATGTTGCTCAACTGATAAATGCTATTATAAAAAATATATATTGTAAACAACATAAAAGCTAGATTCCTTGTCCATATTTTGAAGCATTAAATATTATCTTTCAATTTTCTAGATAAACATTTAAATACAGTCTGTTTCAAATTGTCATTGGTAGTAAAAGTAGGATGTCATTTCAAAAATAATTCTGCATCTTCTAGGCAGTAAGGATTCAAAATATTTGGCAGCTCTGAGTGATGAAGTTCAGCGTTGTGCAATCTTCAAATTTCCATCCTCACTCTAAAATATGATGGCACTTCCACATTCACCCAGGAGGTGGCCATCAGAAATGCGTTAAGCCATATATTTAATGTGGCTGGCTTTCCCCACGAGGCCTATTGTTACCACGGACCTAAACACATAGTAAGTTAGTAATAAAATAAAATGTATGCCTGGTAATCCACAAGTGTACATTGAGGGAATGTAAGCAAAGTGGCGCAATGTTCAATGGATCTTTTCAATTTCTCCCCAAATGGATTCCATCACAGCAACATTACCTAAATAGAGTAAAAGTGCAATATAGTGAAAATAAATATATATACCTTTGTAGGCAGGGGATTTTAAAACAACCATCTCCTACAAAGCATAAACAAGAAATGAGTGCAATTTAAATAAACACTCTTTAAATATAGCAATTTAATGAATACTTGTTAACATGTGGAGGAGAGGGCACAAGACAACATTTATTTACAACATCACACTACAACATCCAATTAAATGGGTTTATCTAAAACAAATATAAGCAAAAGTTTATGGAAAAAGCATACACAAGTCTCTTTTCCTTTTCCGCCATTCACTAAGTACAAGTCTCTTTGATGGCGGTCCAGGGTCAATATTGGAAGCAGGTCTTTTTAACTGAAGAGAGGGGGAGCCAACCTCACTATACACAGGATGTGTAATATCTAAAAACACGCATGAATATATAATACAGGGTAAGCCATAAGTAACTTGATATTTTAATTAGCCACAAAAATAAAAATAAAAACAACCACAAAGTCAAAGTATATTTTTTATAATGATCAATACATGGGATTTATAAAAATTAAATTAAATGTTCAATCGCGCCGCCATTGTTTGCAATAACCATTTCACATCTTTTGTGCAAATTTTCTACTGAGCGGCGAAGTTCATCAACGGATATTTCATCGATTTCTTTAATGATCTTTTGTTTCAAGTCATCTAAATCATTGGCCCGATATGAATGAACACACAATTGTGTTATTTGGTCATTTGAAAATCCGCATCGTAACATGCAAAGATCACTACATCCTCAAAAAGTTTGTGTGTGGATGGCTTTTAGTGCTAGATACAAACTTACACCGGTATTTTTTGATAAAACTGTAAACCAGGAAAATTATACAAACCTTTTAAAGGATTCGGTTTTTCCTGAGTTAAAAAGAAAACGTAAAATGCGATCTGTTATCTTCCAACATGATGGAGCG
>CABFPE010000001.1:6104331-6131160 GCA_900660155.1 Hofstenia miamia
ACAGAAAACAAATACCTTTATCTTTTCCCTTTGACATATTTAGTATGTTTCCAATCAACTTGAAGAATATTGATTGTCATAAAACATTTTATGTTTGCAAGAATAGCTAAGATGAACTCGATCGGCAATTTCGGCAGCCACATTTGGCTCGACCATTGAATGGTGACCAAGGTGCTGAGCTTATGCCGAACTCGGCAACACGCCATTGAGCCGAAGAATAACCGAACTTCCATTCAAATAAATTGGTACAAAAATATTTACTACTGCCTTTACACTTTTGCAGGAAAAGACATTGATTTAGAACTTTGATTAAATTTGTTTAACATTTCTTAATTCTAAAAGTTGTCAAAGAAAAGCTTCCATTTTAAGCTTGTAGTATAAATTAATAAAGGCTATTTTTCAATTATTACATAATTCTGGAAAGCAATAAATAATATTAACATTTAGATTGGACATTGCACAAGATCAAACAATAATTAAATAAATACTAACCACATTTCCCATTTGATCTCCAAAGGCATGACATGAAAATAATGTAATTTCTAAATAAAATTGAATAACGAATCTGCAAATAATCAATACGTCTTCCTAAGCACACTATTAAAAAAGACAAAATCTTACCATGTATAATGTATTGGCTACCAAGATTTTCTTACTTCCCTACATGTTTATACAAAACAACATGATGATTACTTACAGCTTATTTACAACTCAATTCTTTCTCAAAGTTCAAAAGTTAAATTTAGGCAATGTTGAATTGAGGGGACAATCAAATACTGCACTAGTTCTAATAGTAAATATCAAAAATACATATAAATGAAACTAAATCAAATAACTCAAATAACTCAAATAATACTATAGATATATATATATTAGATATGTATACTTGTCATTATTAATATAATTTATATTGGGGTAACCAAGGTAACTTTAAATATTAGTGTTACATCATCACCCAGGCAAGGGATGTGCATAATAACGTTGCACAATCTAGCTACAACTGATTGCAGATTCCGTCATGCGAGGTAATGAGTACTTTCACTCTCTCTTTTCTTTCGCAATAGTACAATTATAGAGATATAACTTAATTAATACTCCAGAGTTACCCAATAAACAATAAAACGTTTAGAAGACGTCTTATAACACGTATTAAAATGGTTTAGAAGACGTTTAGAAATGGCTTAGAAGACGTTTAGAAGACGTTTAGAAGACGTTTAGAAGACGTCTAGAAGACGTTTAGAACATTATTTAGTGGACACTAGATGACATTCAGCAACGTTTAGAAATGGTGTTTAATAAGACGTTTAGAAGATGTTTAGAAAACGCTTTAGAACATCATTTGGTGGACACTAGATGGCATTCAGCAACGTTTAGAAATGGTGTTTAATTAGACGTTTAGAAGACGTTTAGAAAACGTGTTAGAACATCATTTGGTCGAAACTAGAGGGCATTCACCAACGTTTAGAAATAGTGTTTTATATGACATTTAGAAGACGTATCTTAAGACGTCTTACAACATGTTATACCATTATAAGAGGGGTATAACACGTTTTATTGTTTATTGGGTAATGTAACTATTCATTACTAGTATATAGGTAGCATCTTCGAAAGTGAAGGTTAAGAGCGAACGAGCCGGGCCCACTCGCCTGAAGCTGTATCTTAAAGACAGTTCGCAGGTTTCCAACAGTTCGATTCCATTCCATCCATCCGTATTCGTCGTTCCATCCACTGCTACTCAGATCAGTCTCATCGAAAGAGTTTTATTATGTGTGCCTTACTTGTGGTGTAATAAATACCAGTCACTACTCGACTTAGTTCTCATTCTCAATTTGCATAGGCTTAATGTGTGAATGTAATAGACTTATTGCAACCAGATACTGATTGCCACTACATAGTTAAAAGGTAGTTAATATAAAAATAAGGCAGTTTCCTACATTTCATTCAGTTAAACATATATCGCAATAAGGACTGACATATAAAAAGAAAACAATACTAGATGCAGACAAAATAAAAAGGCTTCTATAAACTACGGGAGCTCCTAACCTACATATAATTAAAATATAAATAACACAGTCTCGTTTTGGTCTCCCAAGCAAACAGTGGCGAGCTAAGCAATAAAGAAAAACATTCCTATACCTAGCTGTAACCTAATTGTATGTAATTATCGAGGCTGAAATCCACTTTCTAATCCCCTCTCACACAGCCTTCAATCATAACACACAATGCTCGCTTAGCTTCCCATAATGTATAAATTCAATAAACCAATGAAGCAAGAGTAAACCACTAAATGGTAAATGTCCATCATATTCACAGCACTTAGGTTGTATTTATATAAAATTTAATAAACATTTACCAATCAAGCAAGCAAAAGTTTTATAAATTTCCTATTTCACACTAGCAATAAAAACTAAAAGAGCGAAAATGATAATTCTTTTTATTAGAGCATTAATTTGTCATCTAACGAATAAATGCATCTCTAATTTGAAAATCTATATTTAATCGAATTTAAAATTTACAATTATGATAACTGAAATGCTTTGTAGGAATTAATTATAGCATTCTCTTATCTAATGCTAGCAAAGCTGCTACATAAATATTTATCGTTTTGAAAATGTATGAATAGCAACCTATAAAAGCTTTTATGATCATTTTCTAAACAGTGGATATAGTTTATTTCGTCATTTACGTCTAAACAAACAAAACCGTTAATCCTATTTCAAGTATTGCAGCTAACATAAACTTGTCGAATGCATATAGAACAATTTTGTATACTGTAAACTATCTTGCTTTATTTAAGTTTGCTTGAAAATTAGATTTAAGAATGAGTCTATTCATAAAAATAAATAATTTGTCTAGCGGAATATTTAAATCAATCATTTTATGCATATTCAAACTGCAGATTACAAACATTCACTATCAGAAACGGATATCTGTGAGTTGGCACTTTCCAATGATAGGTTCTAGACTCACCTTCAAAGTTTAATTATCACGTGACGTTACCACAGGCTCCAAACGGATAATATTATATTTTTTTATAGCAATGTTCACGGGTGACTTGTACTTGCCTCTTGACTCCCCATGACCCGCAGCAACTTGACTCGTGACCTGCTCATTTCTGAGCTGCGACCTGTGACCTGCATGACCCGCGGACACCCCTGGCAGGTCATGATTGATTTTTAGAGTTTGTGTCAATAAAAACATCTAAATTAGGTTAGTTTCACATTGAATAATTTAACCTAATTTTTGAACTGATTAATTTAATGAGCCGCTGTTTAGAATATGATTTTTCGGTAAACATCAATTAATTTTTAACTTTGTGTCAAATTTTCGTAGGTCATGCGGAAAAACACACTCACCCGCGATCTGCGTGATCTGCCAAAATTAGTGACCTATTTCACCCGTGACCTGTATGACCCATGGACACCGCTGATCATACTGGTCTGGGAGTTGCTCAAGCTGCGATGGCACATAGTGTTGCAACCGGGCCGTTGTTGGCTCGACCTGGCCCATGTATTTTAAAGCCCGGACCAGCCTGGCCTGTCTCAATGCACGAATTTTAAAGCCCGGCCCGTGCCGCTTTTATATTTCAACCATAGGAATAAAAACAATGTTCAAAAAAATTTAATACCGGCTTTCGCCGCTGAGTTTAAAAGTTCTATTTGACTGAAATGTTCAGCCTCCAGTCTGTTTCGTTTTTCAGTGAGAATGTTGCCAGCGTCTGAAAAATCTCGTTCACTTTGTGCAGACCAACCTTAAATGGGAAGTATCTGACGGGATATTTTTGATAATTGGGGAAAAGTGCTATGGTATTGGCGCCAAAACACATGTGGGTTTCTTGGATCATCTGAAAAGACTGGGGATGATCTGTAAGCCACAATTTCATATTTTAATTCTTCATTGGCTGCTAATACTGTAATTGGCTCACCTGCAAAAAAATCACTGAATACATCTTCCTCGTTATTTGTTATTCTGATAACCTCGCAACATCTGGCAAATTCAACCCCCTGTCAGGTTTCAAGTATTAGTGAAAACAAAAATTAGCCCCTTAAAATCACAATTTCAGGCCCAGCCCAGACCGGCCCGTTTATATTCTTCAAATATGTAAGCCCGGCCCATCAAGCCCGGCCCTGCCCACCACAGTTGCAACACTGATAGCACGTGGCAATTACCATATTTATAAATTTACTTACTAAAATATGATTGTAAATACACTGGCATAGATATGTTTGAAATATGCAGAATTGAAATGCTTCACAATAAAGCTATTTGTAGCATTCAGCTGCAACGTGACGTCATAATAACCATTAAATATACTGTAAACCTTTGCGTAAAAAACAGGCATTTAACGTAAACTTCACCGTTAATATTTATCGCGTATTGATTCCAAGTGGTATTTAGGCAATTGCTTTACGGTCATGTTAACGTAAAATGCCATTTGTTGACGGTGTTGTTTACAGTTCGATTTTCACTTGTTAACGTATTGAATTAGGAAGACTTCCCTTCCATGGGTAAAACACGAGAATAATTCTAAAAAGATCCTGTCAAAAAATTTTTATAGGAGCTAAATGTTAACAATTTGCGTTTAAGTACCTAAAGACGCTTTGAAACGTTTTATTATTGTTATATTATTTTGTTTCTGAACATCTCAATGCATTTGCAAAGTACAAAAATCACTTATGGTGTAAGTACGAGATCTTCTCTACTCACATTCATGTATAAGCCTACTTAAGATATGGGCGGCTTGGTTACTTAATATAAATTTATATATATATATATATATATATATATATATATATATATATATATATATATATATATATGAAGAAAAAATATATAGGCTTACGAGGAAGGTCAAAATATCATATACAGCGACATTGTCAATGGAGGAAACATTTTTATGAGTAGCTTTATGCATTCAAATTATTTATCCTGGAGAAAAAATTTGAATAACTACTCAAATAGATTAAATATACATCTAGTCATTATGTGTACGTTTGAAATGGACCCTTATTTTAGGTATCGATCATCTTGTGTACATTAACAGCTAATATTTACTTATGTATACATGCTTCACACCATTGTAAAAATGTTACTACGATTGATTTTTACAAACATCAATTTCTATTCATCTACAAATATTTTTGCATTTTTTGCTAAAATTGGCATTTCAACTGGCAATAGTTTGATTGTTTTGTTAAAAAATGCCTCTTTATATATGATTGTGGCCTAATAGTTTGTCTATTGAAATCTGAGCTATCTATAGAGCACTCAAAGATACCTTGAAGCTAGTATAATTGGTTCCTACAAGACGTTGCATTCTAAATTCTTAATGGGACTACGCCACTGCAAATGAAACATTATGGAATTGGGATTTGCAGTTTGGACTTTGCAACCATTACTAAATACATGTAGAGAAATTAATGAACTGAAAATCAATAGAAAAATAACTAGTGTAAGTAATTAAGAAAATAAGTAACTTACGAACATTTCTAAAGATACGTAGCAAAACGCCGTGAGCCACAACGGTGAATCTATTGCCAGCTGAGGCTAGCCTCAAAACACTAGCGTTTATATTTTTTAATAAAAAACCATTGATTGAGCAAAAACCAAATATGTACAATTCAAATGTATCTCTAAAATAATATTTATGTAGCAATACGTTTACACTGTGTAAATGTAAAAGCCACAAAAACATTTTACAGTATTCTTCATATAATGCGAATATGAAAGATTCGCAATGTGTTGCTTGTCAAAAACTTTTAGGGAATCAGAGGTACCGTTTACAGCATCATGTCCTACCATTAATCACAAATTTTACAATAGCCAAAATTAGAGTGTAGGAAAAAGCTAATGGCCGATAGAATTGAGAAACTTAAAAATATGGCTGTAATGCAAATCCAAAAATTAAATTTTCCCTCTAACAGTTATAAATTTAAAAGGCAAATAAATGCAAAAAATGATATTGTACAAAAGAAACAGTACTATTACGCAAAAGTTCAAACTAATTAACTCAAATGCAGTAATCTTATATAATGCATTAACAAATTGATGGAAAACAAAATTGTAGAAATACTATGATTTCTGCTATTCTGAAGACTACATTGAGAATATCGTTATATAGGTTCAATATTGTATTTCTGACCCATTACCATAATACTGATAATAATATAATGTAAATAGTTATCTTGTGCATTTTTAAAAATTGTATTCAAATGCGTTGAAAATACATTTGAAATTTTCAGTGATTTTCTGTTTTATGTTGACTAAATCAGTCTATCTTTAGACCATTTTTGTCAAAAATTCATTTTGGAAGATATAAGATTCTATTGTAATGAGGTAAAAACAATAGGACCAGCAAATGAAAACTATTTTTTATAGTACGAAACATTAAAAAATCTATGCCTTTATTAAAATGAAATCTTATTTTTTGTTTTTAAAATTTTAAGAAATTGGAAAGATTCTTAGATGCATATATACAAACACTTTCTTGGGTGTTGAGTTCTGCTTTATTACTCTGCGATTTCTACAAGTAACCATACGTACCAAATATTCCATGTTTTCCATAATTTCAATAATGGACCTCCTGTATAGTTGAAACATATAATATGGAATTTCTGAATGCCAAACAAACATTATTACTACATCTATCAGCAATTACTTGATAGAAATATCGAATAAGCACTCAAAAACGTCAAGCAAAATACTGTATTTATTCCAATTACAATTGATGTTTACAGTTCTGACAAATAATAATAGATTTTACACAATGGGTTAACATTAAATGATAATGTTTAAAGTGAATGATTTTAAGTATGCAGGATAAATTAGGATTGACCGACTTTTTAACGAAAAGTAAACTGTTGTCCAAATTGCATTGCTATTTTTTGATATTTTTTGATAAGATCTTTCTTTTGATGGAAAGAAGAAGAGTTAGATATACAACAGCGTTAAATATACATACAACAAAAGAAATTGACTCCGAAACACGAATTATATATTTATCAAAGTTGTTTAGCTTATAGCATGGGAATCTAAAATAAAAGAATGATTAGACAATCATTATGTGTACTATATATATGTATTTAATGAAGTTGCGTACACTGCAAAAATATTAAATTCAAACTTATATAAAACGAACAGAAAATTAAAAAATAAGCAGGCAAAAAGAGCAAAACCAAAATCGTGTCTAGTAGATGAACTATCTATAGATTGCAAATAGTCGAGGCAATTACCATTGAAATAATTCAGAAGTCAAATGATTGTGTCTGTTTTGCACTTCTTAGGAAATTTAACTTAGGGAAGTAAATCCTGCAAATTTGGTGCTTCAATCGAAGCTTCTGAATACATCACGGATAACAGAAAATTAACCATAACAGATAAATTGAAAGTTTTAGAGTACGCTCGATAAATGCATAAAATTCTCGAGATGCAGTGAGATTATGCTCAGATTGTCCTGTTGATTTATTCCTGTATGAAATGAGTCGTCATTCCAGTCTATATTATGGAACTTACTGAGATTTGGATTTTGGCGAATGATGGGATCCATTTTATTCCACAATCTGCAGACAGCTTATATATATATATAGATTGAATTGATAATGCAAATTCAAAATTTTTCTGCAATAAATTAATAAAATTCTACTTACGATGACAAATCTTCATTAAAATTCCAGAAATGGGCAACATTATTTGATATATTTATGCACGTTGAGCATTTTCCGTCATCATTTCCATACATGAATGCAATAAGGAAGCTATGATAAATCTTAATAAATGTTGCAAAGACATGTGGGATGCTGAATACAACGAAAATTACACTTGCAGAAAAGCAAAATATTGAAAATTTCTTATCCATTTTGCTTACCATGTTTTTTGATTTCTTAAGAAATATATTGTAATATAGAAAAACTTGTAGTGTCGTTGGGATTACAAACGTTAATAGCGCTTCGATTACGTAAGTGAAAAATTTATTGTCTCCAATAATTGATATTGGATTGCCAATTGCATTCGATTGATAATGATATATAGGTAAAATACCAAAGACGCAATGAGTTGAAAAGTCAAAGATTACCCAACGGGATGGAAAATCCATAAAGTCCCATGAAGCTCCTATCCCGTAGCAAATACATAGAACTGTTGTAACACATGTCAAAATGATTAACGCAATCACACGATTCCTAGTAGTTAAAAGAGCTGTTGATTTTAGTGGAAGTTTTCTAATCAAAAATTGTTCAAATGCAACTGCTAAAAGAATCATAGGAGATGTAAACTGATGGAAAACTCTAACAACGTTAATTATTCTGCATATGTAGAAGTACTCAGGAAAATTGTACTTTTCAGTATGAGATGTGTATGTTAGTTCATCATATAAGATTTTTGGATTTATTACTTCTATGGAGATGATCAATAAGCGAACAATCAAAACTATTATATTAATAATTGTGCCAACTAAGATGAACAAAAATTTATAGTTGTTATGTTTAGTAACCTCTATGGTTAAAAAAAGTGTTAACAACATATTGAGAGGTAAGCCAAAAAAGAAACCAACAGCGCAAACCACTATATTGGTAATTTTCACTGCTGTATATGAAGTGTGTGACATTGATTGGAACGTGTGATGTTCAGCCTCATATTTTTCTCTCCAGTTGGGATAGTCGCATACAAACAACGGACTTTCCCAATTCATTACGAAAATAGAATAGTAGTTGCCATCGTCCTCATCCTAAATTGAGATTTTTTTTGTAAACTGTGCCTTAAATTAGTGTTCTGCAAAAAGGCTTTGGCCAGTTGCCGGCTGTGGGCAAAGATTTTGCTTTACTGCCGCAATCCCGGCTAAGATTCATTTTTGAGAATAATGATGAACAATATATTTTCATGATTCTTATTTCTATTTTTGTTTTTAAAATTTAATCCCTTTGACCATTTTCTTAAATTGTTCCAACTATGAGCTTGTTTTTAATTGTTCCATTGAAAATTGCAGTATTTCACTTAGTAGTAGCAAAAAGCCTCAACTACGGCAAAAAAACCATTGCTAAAGCATTACGGCCAACGGCCAGCTAAGGTCAAAACTTGAATTGCACGGCCATTAACAGCTAAAAAAATTGCCTTGGCCGCAGAAAACTAGCTTATGGTATGTATTGTACAATACAAAATTAGAAATTTTAAATTCTAGTAAGAGTTTTTCAATTTTGCAAATTCTATTTAATATTTGATCATCAGTTTCTAAGTATAATAAAATCATGTAATTGAAATAATTTTTCGTTTATCTTGCATCGTTATATGATTTTAAACCCCAAACTTCAGTTTAGGTGAAAGAGAAAATCGATCGTATTGTTAATTATTTTCCTTTCTGGAATTAATAATCTTGTAAAAATAATTCAAATGCTGATTCACAAAAAATATTTTCATGTTCAATAAAACTAATGGATATAGAATAAAGGAATTTTTCCCTTTGCATTTAGAAGGAAAAATTATTTTCAGTAGATTTCCTCCTACATTTAATAAACTCATAATACAGTTTGACTACTAACTCATAAGTTTAATCGGGCTTTTTTGTTGTTTTTGATTTTAGCATTTATGCAAAATTGGACTTTTCTCTAAAAATTAATTTGTTCAAAACCTTTTATTCTTTTAATTTTCTGCTAAAGAATATTATTTAGAAAATATAAAATATTTGCGTAAAATAAATATACGCAAATCCACATGTTTTATCAAACGACATTAAATAATTAAACATAGTTCTTTTAATGGAATTGTAAATATCGAAAATTTAGTTTTTGATTATTGCAGAAATAATTGGCTCGAAAAATTTCACTTTTCTCATTATAAATAACTATTTTGCAATTTACCTCATTATATGCCTGAGCTTCAAAATTTCGACTATACTCATGGTTGCAACCTCGAGAATTTACGCAGCCAAGTTCAGCAGTTTCATCAATATAATTATCACAATCAATATTCCCATCACACACTTTTGTCTTTGGAATGCATGAATGGTTGGAATTTACTATACAATAAACTTCATCATTTGAACAGCAGTTCAATTCATCAGTGAAATCCAATGGATGGTAAAAACTTTTAGTACAATCAGGAATTCCATCGCATAATTCACTGTAAGTGAGGCATCTCAGCGAAAATCTAAAAACTCAAGTAACACACTTTTGTACTATTTCTAACACAAGCAATTTTAAGGATCATAAATAATCCTATAAGTTAAGAAAGATCTGTGTTTTTTAGAATTTTTGCAAAAAAAATCAATTGCTACATGTATTAGTAAAATTGAATTAAAAGTGATAGGCATTGATGATTTGATTTACTTATTTGATTTTTTCATAGGTAGAAACCTATGTGACAATATTGGGGAACGAGCTCCCTCCCAGACCCTAGTGGTCACGCCGTTTTTAGAAGAGGTCAGCATTAGTCCCATGGGACTAGAAAGGAAAATGAAGAAGTTGGGACCACGGATTTCAGAATATTAGTCATAGTCTTTGCTAATTTTGGTCAAGATAGAAGTTATGCCGTTGGAACAATATGATTATGGGACCAGAAAATTTCATGGTACTGGGACCAAATCCAATGGGACTAAATGGGACTGGAGCAAAGGAAATCCTGGTTCTGGCAAACCCTAGTCCAGACGTTTTTTAAATGAAAAAGAATCACAGAGTTGTTTGCATCCTTATATCTATCATTTATTAGGCATAAGGTTGAATTTTAAACTTTTGAATAAAGGTCTCAATTTAATGTAAACAAAATGATATAAAAACACAAAATTAAAGTAAATTTTAATATTCTGCTCTCCGCAAAGCTATAGTCATAATAATATTAATTATATTTAGTGTAACCAAGAAATTTCTAGCAATTTGCTATTGCAGTAAGCAAATGTTAGATGCGGTATTTATTCATACTTTTGGAAAGCAGTTTGGTACTGAGACCCGGCACTCTTGTTTAGAAATCCTGGATACACCCTCGATTTGAATAAGCGGATTCACCATACACTATGACACCATTAAAATATCAGATGCTGTAAAAATATGGATGCCCTTTATTAAACATATTCATAACTTTGTTGTTCTGATCAATTCTAATATGTTAAATTATCTCCACCAACTATGAGTTAGCCTGTATATACAAATCAGATGGGCGAAAGCATCAAAAATCATTTCCTTTAGTGAATTTTGTATGTTGAAGAGAATTACTGTACATTTTCTATTGTCCAAGATTCTTACAAAAATATATTTCACTGAAGTAGATTGTCAATCTTGAAAGAAAGCATTAAGTCTCCAAAATTGAAGCTATTGCTTCTCAAATATTTTTTGGAGAAACTTATAAACATCTAGGCTACATTTTAACATGTCCGTGGCTACATTTTTTTGCTATTAGATTATAAATAAATGAAAGATAATCAAGAAACAGGAAAAATATTTTTGCACACCTAGTATTTTCAATTCTTAGCTGACACAAAGTTCTGTTTGCTGAATTAGCTATAAATTTCCGCTTGTGATAAATAGTTTTTTCTGGTTGTGAATATATTTATTGAAGTATGGATACTTAATATAAGCAGTGATCTTTGACAAGAGCTGTATAATAACTTTGTTATGTGATGAAAAAATTAGTTTCATGGCCATTTTTTCAAGAAAGTTGAATTGCACTATAAAAGGGAGTAATTTTGAAAGTCAGATTATTTTATGGAAGTTTATATAAATATGATTTTGAAGTGCATTCACTAAATATAGTGAGGAAATGGTTCATAATTTCATTATTATTTGAATTAGTACAAATCCATGAATCTACCATAGATCGAAACTAAGGGTTTAGCTTTTCTTCCGCCAAATATGTATTTCGTAGAGGGCTTCACATTTCTAGACTTAGATATTTATAGTATATGCAGAAAATATAGAAAATCGCAAAAAAAATTCAAATATTTTTCTAAGTTTTTTTGTCCATCAATTTTACTAATTGCTAATTAACTAAGAAGACATTAGTAAACTCAAGAAATACCATTTTGGTGATTTTTTTTAATAGAATTAACCAATTATGTACAGATAAGTATACGTGATGTGTGAATTCATATGCATAACGCAGCCGTGTATTAAGCCATTTGAAAAAATTACATGCAGTGATAAATTGATTGCAAATGTATAATTAAAAGAAATATAGTTGTAAGAATTAGTAAATACTTGCTTACGAGCGTTATGTTTATGATAAATGAAAAGCATAGTTTTTCAATTATAAATTGATTATTAATGGTTTAGGATTGGTCTAGAAAATTCTTTTTTATTGACTAGAAATTGGTTTTTTGCTTGGAAATTTAAATAAAACTTCACGGTAAAAAACCATTCCTTAACTATTTTGGTTATAAAATACCTGCTTATTGTTTGTTAAATCTATTTATTTGATTCAAGCATGAAACTGTTCTAGTATTCACAAACCTGCATGTTAGATTAGATGATTTACATGTAGGTTTACAATTCCAGCTCTCAGTGCATGTTTGTTTGTACCAATTTTCGTCTTCTAAGTGTTCAAATTCTTCTTCCTCACAAGTTCTTTCTCCATTCGGACAATCACACTGTGGCACACAATCATCAAAAGTTTCGCAGTCTCCTGTAGCATTAATTGGAAGGTAAAATGAGGAATCCGGTACAGAATAAACGCATGTTTTGTTAATGCAGTTGAATCCTATGCACTCATCACAATATTCCTCATCTGAACCAAAAGGGCAATCAAACTTGCCATCACATTGCAACGACATATCAATACAGAGCCTACTAATAGAATCGCATATTACTGTCTTCTCTAGACAAGCAAAATTTTCATCTTCGGAGTTTGGACAGTCCTTTTCTCCATCCTTAAGTTTTCTAAATGGAACACAGCTAAAGTCACTACAAGTGTATTCGATAAAACTACAATTAGAATTACATTCAGATCTTCCAAGATTGAAACAAGTTTCAATTGAACCAAAATTCACTAGTATTAATAAAAGAGCAGAGTACGTCATCCTGAGTGTTTTATATTTCGAATTATAAATTTAGTTTTGATAATCCAAGTTTCTGATTGGTTTTCTTTATAACTTAGAGTAATTAACATTAAGGTTAATCATGTTGCAAATCCCACGCTATTATAAATTTACTTGACATAAACATGATTAAAATTAAAATATTACAAATATTAAGTGAAATATAATTATTTCATTCACCTAGTTTGAAAGTACTTAATAATTTTTTATGAATATTGCTTGAAATATACTTTGTCTTCTTTTTCAAATATATAATGTAACGATTAGTGCTCACGTATGAAGCATCACAAGCATACTAATATTGAAGAGATTATGATTTAGCTAATTGGGTAGATGAAATTTATACACACCAATTTCTTTGCATACTTTCTGTTTCTCAAGATGCTTAAGAGAGTTTTAGTTGAAGTTCTGATTGTTGCACTACTATAAAGAATTGAAATTTTAGTTTTATTTAAAAAATTCCTATTTTCTCTACTAACTTCATGAAAAATCTTAAATGTGTAGATGTTTTATGTGTTCCTTAAAAAGTCTTAGTCCCAACCCTATCCCAATTCAGTAGTTTCTTAAAGTCTCTAGGTGAGCAGCAATTTCATGAATTCTCTCAAAAATCTAGTTTCCCAATTTTACAGAAAAATATACACATACAGAAAAGCTAACCCCAGGCTTATATGGAACATAGGTAAGGCATTTTTCTGCGGTAAATATTTAGGAAGAATGTTATTTGTGGAATTACAATGATATTCTATTTCTCCAATGTTCATCTAATATTGCAGCATCTGTGAATCGCCTATGATATACTGATTGGTTAGATGCCTATTATAATTAGTACAATGAACTTCAAACCTTCTTAGTGCGTGCTCCATTCATTAGGAAATATTCTTTAAGTCCTGGTCGGGATTAAGTGTGGGACGGATGATGTGGGCCACCCCCCTTGAGAAGCAATAAAGGAATGTTCACGCTTTATTATTTTTATTTTTATGCATAAGCTGTCTTATACTATGGTTGAGAAAATATTCTTAGGGGTGTGCTAATTAAAGTATGACAATAGGAGTCTTAGTCGTGTGACGACTAGCGCAAACTGATCAAAAAATTCACTGCCCAAACAGTGATAGATAGAAGTGATCAAAGTAGCTTCAAAAGTCAAACATACAATTTTGGGACAATAAAAATTTAATAAAAATGATAAGAAGAAGGTATCCAGCATTAATTGTTCGATCTCTTAAAAGTTAAAGGAAATTTTGATAAACTCTCCATCAGAATTAATTTCATACTGTTTGAAATCGCGTTGAAAATGAATCATGTCAATGCATACTGGCACATGGCTACAAAGGTTTTAATTTCATTATTTCCAAAAGTTTTAAATTCCTGAAGGTTGCAGTTGAAGAAATCGGAACAAAATTTAAAGAAATGTCAAAATTATAATTTTCGAAATTTTAGAAAGAAATAAGCCTCAAAATGTTACTAAATTTGACTAATTCATGCTACACTGTGCGTATGTTTTATTTTCTCTACATGTACAGATTTACTCTTTTTGTTCAGAAGTTTAGTTTTAGAAAATTAACTCAAGTTTGGTCTACTAGCTAGAATAGGTCATTATATCACATCCAGGTTTTCAAGTAGTTCTTGGTAATAGAAAATCCTCCAAGATTTAGGGGATGCAATTGTTTATATTGTTGTATTAATAAATCATATATTTTGAAAAACTCCTTAGGGGAATAGAGTTATTTTATTACTAAAAACCAATTTTCAGAATATTTTAAGAAAAATTTTAAATATTGTTTTACATAAGTTTTCTAATCTAACAATCACCATAATTCTCATTAACAAACTTTTAGCAAATGGCAATTTTAGAAATTTGAAGCTAACAGACCTACATAATTTTATTAAAAAATCCATTTAGCAGTAAATTGCCATTTAAACTTTAATATTACGACGTTTGTATGCTTCAGTTCTTCATTAGAAATAACCAGAGATTCGTACAGGATTTTTTGAAAAGGTGGCTGACACTAGTGTTTTGTGGGCCTTCCTTGGCAATATGTGTTCGGACCTAGAAGAAGCAGTATTATGGTGAATAGCTGGACTTGCAGACCTCAAACATCAAATCACTCTATAATGTATATTAAGGTTGTGTCTATGTTATAGTATAGGTCTTTGGGAAATCACATGTTAATTATGTAATTTAATAGCCAATGCCTGATAAACATTTTATAGATCAATATTTTCATTAATATATTTTGTATATAAACACTTTTACATTTTGAGAAAAGGAAGGCTTTTAACTCTATTTCTACAAGTGTTACACTTAAGAAACGAACCGATTTGTCTACAGCTTCAAAAAAATTTTATCCAAGCCTGTTAAAAACATTAAAAGCTTTTTGCATGGACACATTTATGGAGTTGGGTCCGCTCAATCAATGAAGAAAATTTGTGCTAAAGCTTATTCTTGTGCATGTCAGAAATCAGATTTTGTAAAACTATTCAAATACTTTTCATGCCTAGTGTTCAGATAGTGAGGTGATCTAATTTCATGGGACCAACAACTACCTGGAAAAAATTTTTTCTGAGTAAAAACTGTATGATACTTGTGCAAAATCAGAGGTTGTTCCGTCTTAGCGCCCTCCCACGAATTTAAGTTGAAAATAGAGGATACAAGTCTCTATTTTGTGGTATTTTCAGATTTGAAATTTTATTTGAGAAAACCATCACATATATTGAAAAAGTCCCAGTAGAATTAGGGTTACATTAAATTTTCCTGCTGACCAACTATCCTACCCCTAATCATATCATTGCACCTAGCAATGTTGAAAAAATTTTGGTAAACATAAAATTCATTTTTAGTTTGGCCAGAGTTATGGGACATCCTGAAAATTTTAAATTCCCAATTAAACTATCAATTATTATCTAATTTTTGCATTTCCTGTAAGCGTGAGCAATTATAAGCTTGTGTGACATCATCATCTCAAGAATTACATTTACAGTACATTTATATTTTCTATTATTGCACAAATATTATCCTGAATTTCATAATAAAGTTAAACTTAGTTGGATAGACACATTTTAACGGATGAACTGACAAACAAAATTTGTTAACTAATATCCGGGTAGTTTGATTAAGTGACATAATTTTCTACTAAATGAAAACAGAACAATTTGCAAAATGCAACAGCCTACTATAAAAAGGCACTTCTACTTCGAAATACATCTTATATCTAATATATATTTCAGTACTGCTTTTGAACTTATCTTTTATTAATTACCTTATACATGGTTTCGTTCTGATTAGGTCATCTAGTATTTTTCACGTATATTAATTAAGTCTTATCCATAAACTTTATTAGGGAGATTGGGGCAGCTTGGAACACGGGGCATGGTTGGTTGAAACACTCGTGAATTTGAATGATGTAGTAAAAGGCGAGAGTTGTGTTTCCTAGCTGCCATGCTGTCAATTGTGCATTTTTTTCAGAGTAATTTTTTAAAACTTTTGCTATGCATATAAGATGCGGGTCACATACTTTGCAACATAAAGTAGCCATTTTTTAAAACCTTTTGTACTTTCCAGTTTCCACTAGGTAATGACATCCTACATTATGTATTTCTCAAAATCCATAGCAATTGATTCGTTTTTCAACAGTATGAGGCGTCATGTCACACTTTTGCATCTACTTTTGACAATCCCAAACAAAAGAAGATTCAAATGTCTTCATTCCGACCAATGTAAAGTGTTGTTTTATACCCTATGGAAAATTTATGGGATGCATTCCAGGAAATAATGGTAGAAAGCACACTTCGCACAATGGATGATATCATATCCAATGATTACATAGACAAACTGTAGGTATTTTTCAATGCTTTGTGGACTATTAATGTGAAAAGTTGTAACACAAAATGTTAGGCAGGTTATTTGTTTTCTTATTGTTTGTCTTTCATTTTGTGTTCGTGCACGCGAATGTGAAGTGAAAAATTTAATTGAAGAAATACATAAAAATACAAATTTTTACTTCAAGGATAAACAAGGTTGTTCTAATGTCAGAATTGACATCAAACCAAATCAATGAGCTATTGCTTAATGATATCAATTGATATCAATTTAGAACTACAGAAATACCTTCTTGAAATCAACATTAGGGTATTCCAAAATTTATTTTTTTGAAATTAGTGTGCGATTGTGTACAAATGGAATAAAAATAATTTTAATAATAAATTTTTTCATGATTTATTAATTTACGTCATGCCCTTTCTTCATTTAAATTTTGCATAAGATGGTTAAATAAGCAGTATAAAATGCGTCTGTTATTGTTACGGAAAATGTAGAGTATTATTACTAAGATGCATTAGTATTCATATTTGTTAGCTAAGCAGGGAGGACAGCTGTACCCACTTCCCTCCCACCGTTATCCACCCCTATTATATCCCCATTTGGAGTTGGTGGATCAAGGTTTTGAGCCCGGTCGCAGGTTCATCGTGTCAATACTTTAAAAAAATACCGTAATACCGGGTAACCTGAGCAATTATTGAATTCAAATTCAGTAATGTAGCAAGCATGGCATCTCAGTTGTTGCATCCTGGTTAAGATGAACATATTCTGTGTTAATCAGTTCCTTTCAAAACACAAGATCACTAAATTGCAATTTCAAGTCGATGTTTTATGCTTACATTCACTTGCCTTTCACAACTTCGTTTGATAACTTCTAGATTGAATAAAACCCAATGGGTTTTACCCAACTTTTACAATGAGATTCTCCCAAATAAGAACCAATAGCAACAGCAACCCAAAGGGAAATTTTTCTTCATCACCAGCTCTGATATATTTTTAGTTCAAATTAAAATAAAACTATTGTTTTGATGGAAAACAATCTTAACCTCAATATTTTAAATCTAAGTCACTAATAGGCATATCCTGAATTAATTAATTAAAATGCTGAGTTATCCTAATGAGCAAAGGGACGTTGCTAAATTTGTTAGCTCTTTGATGAGTTTTAATGAAGAGGCATTAACTCTAATTAAAAAATTCGGTATTTTTAAAATTATGTCATTTCCCTTTAATTGAGAAAACTTTGTGACTAATTAATTATAAACTTTTGCTTGCAATCAAATGAATCAGAAAATATTTCTTCTTGAAAATTATTTTTCAAATCAGAATATTGCTGTGTTACATAGAGTATCTTAAGAAAATCTTTGAGTATCAAATTTGAGATGGAAATTATGATAGTGTGTTTCTAAGCTAAACTATAAGAAGTTAAGAAACCAAAATTCATATGATGCTTCTTTTTTTGCGCACACAGCTAAACTAAAGATAAATGCAATGGAGTCAATTGCCACTGCCCAATACTTTCTAATTCGAGCAAATGCCTCCTTTGTACTATTCACATATGTCAATTCATGATCACACAAGCCATGTTTGAAGAATTGTACAGGGACCAGGAAAAGAGTGGGATAAGAATTGGAGTTTGAAATTGAGATGAGATGTTATGAGAGTGGGACAAAAAATTCCTTTCCCTGTACAAGCCTTCATCTTTGATTACAATATTGCTAAACCATTAATTATCATTGTAAACTGAAGTACCACTCATATTCCAAATAAAAATGCAGAAAGTATACAATATGAATTTTCAAATGTTGAGATCTCTTGAATTTGAGGGAACAGTTATCTACAAAAGATGAGTACATATTAGCAATAATCAATTATTATAAAAGATTTGTTTGTGTTATCAGTCAATTAGTTTTTGCAAAAGCATAGTTATTTCGAGTTAAATTTGGGTTAGATAATACCAGAGAATTACTGACGACTTCCTTCTAGATAGAAGCAAATGGAGTCACTGGCACTTAGCAATAATGTAAAACTTTGGAAGGCCAGTAAGGAAGCTAGAAAATTTGTCTGATTTTAGTCTTTTTTGCAGAAGTAGGGTTATTAGTCTTCTCTTTCTTAGAATTGTTTTTTAAAAATGGAGGAAGAAAACTATTACTATTTAACAAGTTTTTCTTTGAGGACGAGGTGCCTGAAATTTAACATAATCTGGTTTACATAAAGTTAGTGTTTCAACTATATTTACAAATAGATAATTGATGCCTTGAAACATACGTGTGTAGTATATGAAGTTAACTAAAGAGCCTAAGTTTATGCTAAGTACTGAGAGTCACTATATGAAGACTGCTACTGTGATTGACTCTCTGCAAGTTAGATAAAAATAGATTTGTTGGTGACAGAACGGAGCCTTCGACTAACAAAAATAGTTGCAAATGCTTTTTTTCTTCTTTTATTTGTCTTTTTGTTCCTTAAGTTTCGTGTAGAAGTTTTGTGCATCAACAGCCTACTCAAGAGTGTTAGAGGCGGTAAACAATTGTTGCAAGTAGGATTGACAAAGTTACTGTAACATAATTGGCGAGAAACAAGAATAAAGGTCAAAACTAAAAACTTTTATTGTGATTATTTTGTGTTTAACTTGTTTTATATCAATTAGAATCCTTTTTGTAAACTAAGCTATAAATATATTTGGCAAACCGAAAATGCATAGCTACTGGATAGGCAAATTTAAGACATTGTGTAAGATCAGCAGAAGAAATTTAACTACGGAAATAATTGTAAGTGAAAAACAGGTACATGTTAGCATTGTACAATTTCACTATAAATATGGTGTGAAAGTTAGAAATAGTTGATGAAATAAATCGTTTGGATTTATCTTTGGTTTGTATCAGGTTTTATTATTAATACAATGGCAAGCTAAATATTCAGGCACACAAATAGCTACTCAGGGACTCTCAGTGTTTCATTTACCAGCCGGCTGAGAGGCATTCTCCATTCTACACTTGATATCAGCCTTAACCTCAGCTTTAGCACTCTGCCCTGCTTAGGGAAAGTGTGTCTTTAGGTTGATTTTAGGCATAGGAGTTTTTCTTCGCTTAGCTTACCTATTTATCGATTCACTTAATAATAAACCCCCACATTCTAAATAGCTGGATAGCTAACTGTAGGCTAACCCTTCTATTTTGATCCAAATTTATTGTCAGTAATAACAGATTTATTAAACATAAGAAATGCCTATGAGCATCTTATTATATTGTTTAGTAATCATCCTAGCTTCAGAGATGTAATTGAGTAATAGTCAGATTGTTACCACAATAGTTGCTCACATGTACTGAGGGCCATGTATCTATTTATATTTAGGGTCATTTACCTGTAAGATCTACATGTATAAGAGGCAAACTGGCATGGTTGTGAACTGCCATTTATTATTCATCATAACAAGAGCAATTATTGTACAAATTCACATAGGGCAAGTACCACTAGGATCACATCCACCATTACTACGTTCACTAAACTAGCTTCTTTCTGAGTCACAAACCATTGCTTAGCATTGGAGATTGCTGCTATTAACCACTTCCTTCCTAGTTGCATGGCACTGCTTCAGTTCTAACCCTGATGATATTTTCTGCTCTTAAAGAGAGCTTGGTCATTACTGTCTAGTGAGTAATAAAGTTAGTACATGAGATATAGTTAATTAATCAAGCAGCAGGAGATAGTTGGAATTGACTACTCAGTAGGAAATCCCAGTTGTATTCTATGAAGAGTGAGAGTAAAAGCTATTATGGTCAGGCCTAACCAGTGCTGATTCTACATGGTGACTGTGACAGTCGCCCAAAGTGTGCAAGCAAGGAATAAAGGATCCTTATCCTGAATAAAGATGGATTCTTCTCAGGGAAACAGTGATTTTTTTGAAAAAGCAGTAGTGAATTTTAATCATGAAAAGCAAATGGAGAATGTGGAGAATAACCCTAGTTATTATTGAAGTGAAAAAATGATTGGAACTGAGAGATCACATACAGCTGGAAGGAAAATCAACAAAGAGAAGAAGAGAATAGCTACTCACTGCTAATGAGAAGAAAATGGTAAATTCTAGAAAGATGAATAAATCCAAAGATAAGCACACAAAACATGGAATCTCCATAAATCCAAGACAACTTGTCAATCCAAGACAGTGAAAATTCCCCATCCAAACAAGTCTTACAACCTGCCAACAACAATAATCAAGAGCTACTAAAAACATTCAATTGCAAGTATGGCAATTAATGGAAAGAATTTCAGAATTAGAAATTAGTAACATGGAAAAATAATGCTGGATAGATGAAATGAGAGAAGATACCTGCAAAAGGCTCAGCAGAGAAATATTTCAACAACAAATAGTAATGTTGACAAAGGAATAAGAGAAATATTTAGCAGTGACATCTGAGTTGAACTATAAAAAAATATCAGACTCAGAAAAGAAAATGAAACCAGACAAATCAAAATTAACACATTAAGAGATGAACTAAGGCTAATGAGTCTAAACAATAATGAACAACCAAAGAAGAAATATGATTATGCTAAAAAATCTGCAAAGAAATAGAAATACAAGAGAAACCAGAAAATTTAAACAAAGCAAACTTGAGCAGCACATTGTTTAGTGAGCAACAAGAACATGAAATATCAGAAGAGGAATTCATCAACAGAATAGTAAATAGAATTTCAAGTCAGATTACACAGGAGGTCATACCCAATGAAAAAACGGAAAACATATTCCAAGACTCAATATTGGAAGAAAACAAAAACAATGAACTTAGCCCATGTAAGACAATATTACTAAAGTTCACCAGAGGAATTGATAATTACTCACCAACATTCAATAAATGGATTCAGATTTATGAAATGACGTTGAAAGAGCACAGAGTTATGCAAGAAGCAGCAGCAGCAGCATGATTCCCCTTATACTTAGCAGGGGCAGCATACCAACATTATTTAGTATTAAGTATTGAGATAAAAAAGAATTACAAGTTGGAGGGGTGGCATTGGTTTTTTGTGTGAATTGGTGATCAAGAGGTCTATGTAATTTAAAAGACATGGTCAAAGGGCTTGCTTTGCTTGCATTTTTAGCCTTTTTCCCATTGAGAAAATTTTGATTTGGACATTCTTTTGGTGTATCCTTTGAATGCATTGAAAAGGGAATTTCTTTAGCTTTCCAGCTAAAATAGCAATGTTAGTTGATTTCTTAGTTGTATAATGAAAAAAGTCTCACAAATGAATGTGTCACTATGAAATACTTCAAAAACTGGTTCTGTGTGTGCTAGAAATTGCATTTATGGATATTTTATGTATGGTTATTGGGAAAACTTCTAAAGTAAATGTATTTTCAGTAAGTTAATTGTGAAATGGTATGAAATTTAAAGAGGAGATTAAGAAATATATATTTTTACACTAGATTTTGATACTTCAAAATACAAATGAAGCCCAAAATATCATAGCCTGCACATTCAACTTTTTGGTTGAATGTACTGGCATAATATTTGAACATGGAAAAAAATGAAAAATACTAATATTGTATTTAAAGCAAATAGGCAATAACTTGTAAACACACAAAAAAGCAAACAAACTTAACTTATCTAACCTGTGCAAATAATTGCTAAAATTGTTAATAATAAGAACTATTATCATAGTTTAGCAATGAATGTTTTTGCTTTTAAAAAATTTCCTAGAAATTAAAAACCATACTATCTTTAGAATATAATATGCTTCATCTTTAAGAAGAGGAAACCTTTTTTCACTGTCAGGTTATCTGCTCTCAACTCCACCATTTC
Source organism: Hofstenia miamia (assembly GCA_900660155.1). Taxonomy (NCBI): domain Eukaryota; kingdom Metazoa; phylum Xenacoelomorpha; order Acoela; family Hofsteniidae; genus Hofstenia; species Hofstenia miamia. The sequence continues at coordinate 6,126,950 of CABFPE010000001.1, forward strand.
CTCCCTCCATACATTGGCAATGGAAATAAATGAAAATATAGCAGTCCTCCTTAGTATGAAATCTAAACAAAAATTAGCACCATCTTGAAAAATTGAAATTCAAAAATGAATGTGTAACCACTGCATGAGTCAGCGCTCAATGGAGTATGCAAAGTCAGACCTTAGTGCAGAGAGAAATCCATCTTAACCTGCAGACATCCCACCAGGTTTATTACATATGAATGCAGCAATGCCTGTACATCATCAACATTGCATATAAAACTGACATTCACAAGTTTCAATATGTGCATTACTTTGGCCCTAATACAGCATGTGATACTTCATCAGTGTAAACTCATGCAGGGCTGCAGGAAAAATAATTTTTTAGAGGAGCAAAGCTAGCTCACAATAAAAAATTGATGTAATCATCAATAACTTTAAGTTCTTTGCTTATGCTTTTAAAAACAATGTAGTTTTAAATAACAGGATACATTAATGAACATTAAGCTTATTATCAATATAAAACCATAAGCATTTCAATTTTATCTTTCTTATTTTTTAGAATAATGCATTTAAAATTTCTCTGAAAGAAATCCATCTTAATTGGATATTAAATTAATTCATATATCAATTAAAAAAAACTATGTTATTTTTATTATAAAATAATTTTTCACAAATAATTTATTTTAATTTACAAAATACTTGATTTCTTCTCATGTTTCAATAATTATTGAGTATTTTAAAAGAAAACAATCTATTGCTAATACATGTATAATTTTTGGAGATAAATCCTTCTCAATCCAATGTTTAAATTTTGTGATGATTTCTAAAAAACTTCATAACATCTTCAGCATCTTTTTTATAACATAACCTATAAAGATTATAATTTTTTACTTCCATTGAATTTAAATTTCTGGCTCTGCTTAATACTACAAAGTCTAGTCCTTCTACATTGCTGCATCCATTTTTAAATTTTTGAAAAATTGAATTGAAGTTCTAAATTAATGCTCTAAGGACTTTTGAAAATGAAAAACTAAGAACAGCAATAGATAAAATGGCATTTATATGTAAATTTGAACATCTAGATTTTGAATACACAATCATTTTTTCATTTCAAAAAATGTTTGGAAAGTGATTTCAAAACCTATTGAACAAAATTTTATTTAAATTTCTGAAAAATTGAATTTAAGTTGTAAATTAATGCTGTAAATGCTTCTCAAAATGAAAAACTAAGCACAGCAATTCACTTGCAAGCTTTGAATTTACCTAAAATAAACAATAGCTTAAGAATAATCTAGCTTTATGAAAAATGACATAATTAAAGGAATATAATATAGAACTAACTACAGAATTTGAAAATTAAATGACCCAGTTGACATAAACAATAAAATGTTATCATTTATATGTAAGTTCAAAACATTTAGATTTTGATTACACAATCATCTTTTCATTTCAAAATATGTTAGGAAATGATTGCAAAATCTATCTAACAAAATTTAGGATTTTAAATAATTTTGAAAAAAATGGAATTAAAGTTGAAAATTAATTTTGTAAGCACTTCCCAAAATGAAAAACTAAGCACAGCAATAAACTTGCAAGCTTTGAATTTACCTAAAATCAGTAATAGCAAAAGAAAAATCTAGTTTAGGAAAAATGAAATACATTAAAGGGATATAATACAGAACTAATTGTACAGAATTTCAAAGTTAAATGACCCAGTTTTCTTAAACAATAAAATTTTAGCATTTATAAGTAAATTTGAACATCTAGATTTTCAATTCACAATCAACTTTTCATTTTAAAAAAATGTTTGGAAAGTGATTTCAAAATCTATTGAACAAAATTTGAGATTCTTTTTAAATTTCTGAAAAATTGAATTTAAGTTGTAAATTAATAAGGTAAATGCTTCTCAAAATGAAAAACTAAGCACTGCAATAGACTTGCAAGCTTTGAATTTACCTAAAATCAACAATAGCTTATGAATAATCTAGCATTAGGAAAAATGGAATACCTTAATGGATAAATACAGAACTAACTGTACAGAATTTGAAAGTTAAATGCCTCAGTTGACTTAAACAATAAAATTCAAACATTTATAAGTAAATTGGAACATCTAGATTCTGAATATAAAGTTGTCTTTCCATTTTATAAAGTTCCTAAAGAGCTGTTTCAAGATCAATATTGCAAAGTTATGATTTTATTTGAGAAATTTGCAAAATATTGTAGTTAATTCAATAATTTACACAGAAAGGATTTCTTAAAATGAACATCTAATAGCATAAATTGATTCAAAAGCAGCAAATTTAGTTAGAATGAGCAATTTTCAACAAAAATTCAATTTGGAATTCATTCACAAAATCAGATCTCTTCAATGTGGGGAGCATTGAAAATTTCACAATACAACCACTAGATCAACTTAAAAAATAAGAGATGGGCATTTTCAAGTAATATCAGATCTGTAGAACCTGAATTTGACATTGGTTGTTCATTTTCAACTGTAGTTAAAGAGCAGTTTAAAAAGAATTTTGCAAAATTGAATTTTTACATTTATTTAATTGAACTACAGTTAAAGGGCTTCTCAATCTTGAAATCCAATGCCAGAAACACATTTGCCAGTCTTTAATCAATGTTGAAACACCAATCTTTAGAAGTAGTATTCAATACACTGAACAATGAATATAATTGAAAACTCAGAAATCCCAGTATTTTCAATAACCACAGCAAAATCTCAAAGAAATTGACAGAATGGATCACAGATATCATAGAAATGGAGTAAAATGTAAATGAATTTTCAAGGTTTATCCATAATATCAATTTTCATTATCCACTATATACATTTAAAAAACACTGATTTTTTGCAAGTTTATAGGGGTGTTCTAATATGAAGTGAAATATTACTAAACAAAATGTTAAAGATTAATGAAATTAAAAACAAAATGCAGTTTTATAGATAGTTTTTTAGAAAAAAATGATTTTTAAAAATTATGAACCCGTCCTATAATATTCATATCTAAAAAAGAAGATTTCCCATTATGGAAAATTGACAGGGAATTTTTGGAAAATTATTTTTGAATGTTATTTCTTGTATTACTGCAAATATCTCAAAGTATAAATTTCCAATTTCTGAATTTTTGATTTTGAGAAAAACGTTTTTTTAGTTGTAATTTTTAAAACTTTCAGTATTGGGACAGGACAAAAAATTTAGAATTTTTTTTCAAAACTGCGCATTTTGATGTAAAAATCTTATTCATAGCTTTATTATATCAAAAGTTATTAAAGAAAATATCTCTCTGCACATTCTTCTGCATTAGAGTTCTCCTGATTTCAGCTGTGCTTGCAAGTTTTCTTTTTATGAATTTTCCTTGTTGTTAGCCATGGTTGGTTTTGGAGTTGCTTTATCTGTGTTTCAGATGTTGCTCCCCACATATAATTTCTCATGGGCTCGTTGAATATCGTGATTTTGCTAGGGCATATCCCCGTCTTATTTGCAATGCTTATTACTGACATTTTCCCTAGCAGATTTTCGTTCATTATTGTTCTGCTCAGCATCTTTTCTATTGTTTGCACTGGCTTTTCAGATTGATTTGGTGACTCTAGTTTCCCAGTGTGACCTTTTAGTAGCCAATTCTTCATTTGTGTGTTTATTGGGGTTATTGCTATTTTGTATTTCTTTGCCTTCACTAGTTTGTGGCGGGTGTGTAGTGATATCGGGAGTTTTATCTCAACATCTTCTGTTGTGAATATCACTAGTATCCACACCATCATTCTATAGTGTATTTCTGGTGCTTTCTTTTCTTTGAGCAATAATTGTTTGAAGTCTTTTTCATATTCAATTCATAGGCTCTATTTATCTCTGTCAGCACCATTTCTAAAGATTTATGAAACTTTTGTGAAGGTGCATCAATCTTTATTTCTGGCCAACCTTCCTCTACTTTCTGTTTCAACTTCATATTCTTCCAGATCGTTTGGATTTGTTGTAAGTGCTCTTGTCATTGCGTTAGACTACACTTTATGAATAATGTATTGGCTTTTTCTATTCCATCTATGTCTGTTGTCAGTTCTATTGTTTTTGTCTGCCTGTAGAGGTTGATCGCGATGCATGGATCTACCATAATTCTGTAAATCTGTGCCCAGTAATCTATCTGTAGATCAAATCGTATCAGCTCTGGGATCGTTGTGGTTTTCAGTGTTTTCTCCCATGGGAAGATATTCTCGCCTAACCAGCATGCATC
>CABFPE010000001.1:6142241-6159908 GCA_900660155.1 Hofstenia miamia
ATGTATGCGGTCTTCCAAAATCTGTTCTTTGTTTGAACCCTATTTATGCATGTGTCTGACCGCCTATTATAGTTTATGTAGTTATTGAATATACTATTACCAATAGTCAAGTTGTTAATGTATTTGTACAAGTTTATTAATGTTGCGTATTTGGTAATATAGATTGGTGCAAGAATAGAAAACTTATGTATTGTTTCACCTGCATTGAGTCTATCAACATTAAACATCGTACCAATAGACCAGCTAAATGTCTTATTTATGCGTTCCTGTTCTGTGGTACTTATGCTGTTTAGTAGAATGCTTGCATATTTATATTGGCTTAATACATAAGCTGCAATTATAGCTTTACTTTTTTCAAAATTTCTGATTTGTTTTAGATAATGAACGCCTGCTGCCATTCTGCGAATTTTCTTTTTAATGAAGCTCTTGTACGTGAAATCCTGATCCACTTCTACTCCCAAGTATTGGATCTCATTCGCCTATTTTATTGGAGGACTATTCTCACCAACTTTTAATTCAATATTGCTTATGATCTCTTTGACTTCACTTGGGTGGAATATAATGAACTGAGTTTTTTGCGGATTCATGGATANGGCTTAATACATAAGCTTCAATTATAGCTTTACTTTTTTCAAAATTTCTGATTTGTTTTAGATAATGAACGCCTGCAGCCATTCTTCTTATTTTCTTTTTATTAAAGCTCTTAAACGTGAAATCCTGATCCACTTCCACTCCCAAGTATTGGATCTCATTCGCCTGTTTTATTGGAGGACTATTCTCACTAACTTTTACTTCAATATTGCCTATGATCTCTTTGACTTCACTTGGGTGGAATATAATGAACTGAGTTTTTTGCGGATTCATGGATAGTCTGTTTTCTTCAAAGTATTTTTTGATTTTTATGATGTTATTTTGTAGCAACTTAGTAGCAATAAATGGACTTGTATTTCTGTTTATTATGCAAATATCGTCAGCGTATTGTATTATATCACATTCTGTTAAATAACTGGATATGTCATTCACATATAAATTGAAAAGGATTGGGCCCAATACTGTACCCTGCGGTACTCCTCTGTTTGTCTCAATATACCTTGAATATGTATTGTCAATCCTCACTCTCTGCAATCTGTTCTCCAAAAAACTGTTTATACATTTCCTTGAATCTATGCTTAATCCATAAGATTGTAATTTACTGTCTAAAATATTAAAGTCCAGGCTATCGAAAGCTTTACTTAGATCCAAAAATGCCATGCTACTGGAAATATTTTTATTGAGGAAATATCTAGTGTTTTCTGTAAGAGACAGTAATGCATCAATTGTGGAATGCTCTTTTCTAAAACCAAATTGACTAGGTGATAAGATCTTGTTTTCATTTAGGTACTCATTTAATTGCTTACATATTAGCTTCTCAAAAATTTTGGAAAACGGATTAGTAACTGAAATTGGGCGATAGTTTGAGCTCATGGTTGGATCACTTTTCTTATAAACTGGTGTAATGTCAGCTTTTTTTAGGCATCGTGGGAATGTTGACGTATGAATAGCCTTACACTTAAATTTTGTATCTAGCATTCCGAAAAACACATGATTTTGCTTATTATAGTTATATAATACCGCATCTATAAAAATATAAGATATTAGCAAGTAAATGAAACACTTATCCATCTTTATGTAGTATGTTAACTAGTCTGTGTAGTAGTGATCGCAGTTCTTTCTCTTCAGAAAAACTTTGAATTTTTGAGTGTGAAGATGCTACTTCACTATACTTTCTTGCATTGTTTATAAAGTATCTTGGTCTCTTAGAGGATTGGAGTTTTTGCTGATTAAGTCTTTGTTTAAGTGATTCATAGTGCCCGAAGTATATTTTAATCTGCTTAACCACTAAACTTAATCCTCTTTGGGATAGGTGGATGCCGTCTTTTGCAAAAAGTGCTTTGTTGATTTGTGCATTTGAGTTTCCAGTGAGGAAACTTTCAAAAATTTTCATGCAACTAATGTTATCCATTTTCTTAGTTACATCCTTTAAAACATTGTTAAAATGATGTATCATAGAGTTCTTTGCAAAGTGTTCAGCCCTTGTAACAGGTGTTATCTCTATAAGAATAATTCTCTCCGGTTAAAATATTTTCTTAAGTTCTTCAAGAAGTAGGAGAATTATCATCATTGAATTGACTTATTGTATAAGCTTTTTCTGCCTTTGTTCTTAATGCATCGATTAAACCGGTATTTAATATAATAGTTTTTATTTTGGTTTTCTTATAAGATCTGACAATTTCAGTTAGTTCTTCTGTATTTTTACCCCAATAAGAATGAAAACAGCATTTGTGGTTCGCCAGTAAATTATTTGCAGCCACATGCTTTAGAATCGAGTTGCCAATGCACATAAGTGAAATATCTCTCGGGATTTCTTTCACATTTGACATTGTGTATTGAGGTGTTTGCGGTAATTCATTTACATTAGCGTCAATTGAAACTTGTTTTGACCAATCTAAACGAATGTTTGAATTTGAATTTGAATCTGTTTCGGTGGGGATCTCAGTATCAAATGAGTTTGACATTTTGTATAGTAACAATAGTGCTTCTGCAGCAAAATCTTTGTCTAATTTCTGAAAAAGACCATGGAGAGGTGTTTTATGCTTGTTAGAGATAAACTTTTCAGCATCCTCATAATTTTCCATGCCTTTAAATATATCGTTTTTAATTTTTCTAGCAAGAGCAGTGGACATGCGACCATCGCTTTGGTGTCCAATTGATAATAATAAGGATAATAATAATAATAATAATAATTATTATTATTATTATTATTATTATTATTATAATAATAAGGATAATAATAATAATAATAATAATAATAATAATAATAATAATAATAATAATAATAATAATAATAAGGATAATAATAATAAAAATACACCGACAAAACACAATCGGTGACAAAAACATTTTAAACACATTTACTAATTTCTTGCACTGAGCTCATCACATACATAGACAGACACATATTTTAAATTATATAGTATGCATGTAAGTTTAGTCTGTAGTTCTAAAATTTTAACTTTTTAACAAAATATTTTGTTTTGACTCTAATCATATTAATAATAATAATAATAAGAAATAAAGCAAATTTATTGCTAAAATGTATATATAGTCTACCAACTAATACATGACAAAAATACTTACAAAACTAGTTACATATGCATTATTAATTAAAGGGCAGTTTTTAAAATAATTCGACCATGCATTGAGTTTATCTAGGTCCAAAAAATTTTGTTTATTCAATAAAATTTGTCTTATTGTTTTCTTGAATAATAATAATAATAAAAATGATAATAATAGTAATAAATCATATTTTAAGTCCGCAGGTCTACGCTTACAATTTTAATACAAATACTGGTCATGTGTGGTATGAACTGATTTTTCCATTTTTTTGCACATCACAGAAAATTTGAAAAAATCCAAAATTTGTAGTGCATCAATTTGTTTCAAAGTCTTGCATAATTCACTGCAGGCATATGATAAATAGCTAAAATCATGAATATATTTTTACGTGTGACTGCTTTATTGATTGTTGCTTTGAATTGCTGAATGTAAAACATTATTTTTCAATATCTGATCCGTCATTAGATTCTTCTTCAGGGCACACTTAGTATTTCTCTTCTTAGCTAGAGAAAATACATATCAATTGCATGAATCAATACCACAGACTATACTGCAGACTATGTCAGTCGCTTCAAATCATTAAAATTTGCTCAATAACGTTTCCTACATCAATATTTTTTTAAACATTAAATTATTTATTTCTAGGGTGCTTCACAAAATTTTTTCATTGGGCAATTTCGAGGAAAATACCGTTGAGCTAACTTCTAAACTGAAGAAAGATGAAATTATCATTCTGATAACTGATGAGCATCTTTATACATTCCATTAACACTAGAAAAGCGGCGATAGGTCAAAATGACCTATAAGCCGTTTTTGTTTCCTTCATTATCATTCAGCAAAAACACTAGGAGGTACACATACTTCCAATTATGTTGATAATCTCATTGAATTTGCTGTTAACAGAAATTTTGTTTCTATTCAATAATTTTCATAATTGAAACAACAGATGTAAATATATTCTCTAGGAGTGCACGCTGTTCTAGTGTTAAAATTATTATTTTATAACACATAAATTTTTGTCAAAAATACATTTGCTTAAAGTATAAATACTTTGCGTAAAATTATATGAACCCACATCACCTTTTTACAAAATTTTTAAAAATAGCATTTGTAGCTATTATTCTTTAGGAAATATATGCATAACCATCCTCGAAATGAGGTAAAATATGTCTACACTATTTGAATTACGTTCTTAAAAATAAAAATTTATCTGAAGCTCTATGAAAATAATCAAATGCATCATGTAGAATTCATTCATTATTGAAAAACTTCAAATTTGGCTAATGTAGGAATAATGGTACATTCTATATAGGTACCGAATTTTGTAATTACAAAGCGACCGTTTTTGAAACTGCATATCAGTTAACTGAGTTCCTAAAAAATAAGGACAAACTGTACCAGGTGACGTTTTCATTACACGCTATTTTTCAAGTATTCGATGCATCAAACTGCTAAATTAAGTTAATTTGCAATATATTTTCAAGACATAATTTTTTATTAATTAATAATTTTAGTAAAATTTAAACAAAGTTCTTCGTTAATTAGTGGCATCATTTTTAAATGAAGAGGCAATTATTTATGTAGGACAAAGCAGAATTAATTAGGATAAGTATTTCTTGAATATGTCTTATTAAAACGCTTACAAATATAATAACTTTCTTTCGAATTTTCTATTAGAATGCTCTTAAGTTTATCCATAAATTAATATTTTAAATGGATCTCAAGACGATGAAAATGTGAAAATCTTGAACATTTCTTGGAAGTTTCTTAATTTTTATTAGAGGAAAATAACTCATCCCACTTGATATTGTAAATTTAAAATAATGTATGTCACCTAAAACCTTGTTAGAATTAGAAAGTCAGGTGTTCATATATGGATGTTGAGGAGTATTTTTTAAAATTGTAAATCTTATAAAATTTTTTGAAAATTGCACTTGAAATTTTGATAATCAACCTTGGTTTACTTCCAAGGGGTACATATACCTATGCACAAATTTAGTGATGTTATTGAGCATTCTATAAGCTTCATAAGCCACTAGAAAGCTGAGGAAGTGAAAGACACTGTTAGAAACACTTTTTAAGTAATATATATATATATATTATTTCATTTCTTCTCAGCTTCATGCTGGTATCGCTCTCTGGTTGGAGAACTCACCAGTTGAATGCTCTCTCTGCTAGTATCTTCCTTGTCTCCCTGTCTAGCTCCCTAAGCTCATTCTTTTTCCACCTAACTATTTCTGCCGAATATCTCAAGAATGATATCGCCCATGTATAAATTGCTTTTATACTATTCTGCCCATTCAATGCTGACTTCTGTAGAACCTTCATTACTCTCCTCTTGTATTCTCTTCTTAGCCTCATCTTTATTTCCTCATGATTTGTTCTGTACGTGTTCTGTACGTCTATATAACTACTAAGTACTTGTACACCTCTTTGACTTCCTCAATCTTATCCCCACTGCTCGTCCTTAAACCTTCCCCATCCTTACACTTACCTCTATTCATTGTCACTGCCGCACACTTTCCTAATCCAAATTCTAACCCTGAATCTCTTTGCCTTCTCCAATGTTTCCACTTGCTTCTGCAACATCTTCCTTGAACTAGCGTACATCTTCAGGTCTTCCATGTACCACAGGTGACTTACTGTTCTACCATTCTTCTCCATCTTATACCTATGCCTGTCTCCTTTAACTTTTCCGTGATAGGGATTAAGCTCACTCCATTGGGCTCGGAGTTGAACAGAGGTAAGTTTTGGGTCGGCCTTGGACATCCTCACCAATTTTTTCTGGGATATTAGGTGGACTTTGGTGTCCTGTCGCTTCGTGGTTGTTTCTCACAAGACCTGTCCTGCTTAAAACGAGCCACAATCTTTCCAACAGGGCTCCGAGAAACATTAAATTGCCGTGAAATTTCAGATAAACTGGAGTTTTCCTGGAACTTCTTGATGATAAGCTTTCGGATGGAAAGGGGAGTGCCTTTTTGCATAGCAAAGAATGATAAGCAGCAAGTGATATACACAGACGGAATAGAAAAAACAAATATCAATATATGAGTACAATTGTAATGAATAATATTAAAAAATTGGGCCAATCAGCAGGTGTCTCTATACTTATGATCAACCTAAAATTGTTTTGTTTTGTAAGCATTAGGCAACATATGTCCCAGCTTATTTGTCGCAAATTAAGTGTGAGGTAGCTCACTAAGGCATGTCTGAGTCCATGAATGTCAATCAAGCCAAATTAGAGGACTATGCGCGCAGGAGGCTGCCTTTGAAGTGATTTGATTTGGGTGTCTCCATATTTTTGTCTGTGACGGTAGTATCTTGAATGAATAAAAAGGGAACTTTAAATATACAAATTAAAAACCACTTCATTAAGGCACTGAAAATGTAGCTCACAAACTGCATGTACAAATATCATATTGTAATATATCGGAACAAATAGTTAACAATTAAATGCAATATTTATAATACATATAACAATATAAAAAATTTATCAGACATAAATTGTAAACAAATTATTTTATATTTCCAATCACTACTATGAAATCGACAATCCTTGCAAGACAATTTCCCAACATATATTGAAAGTTGCATGCTGTTAATGGGATATGAAGAAGGGTCTAATTGTGTGAAATATTTAATTTCTTTGCACTCATTGTCAATAAATTCGATTTCGTATAGTGCGTGCAGCAAACATATAACAACCTAAACTTTTGTCTGGATTTTTATGTGCTACATTGCGGATATTTGTCAAACCATTTGTCAAGATTTTTGTTCAAAATTTGTACAGATTTTCATTCAGACGATTAGCTAGTTCGAACTTCTGCATATAAATTTATAGTTTGAATTGCTTTTATAACTGCATGGATTGGCTCAAGAAATAATAAATAACTAATTTATTAATAAAAGAAAAGCATTTAAAACATTAAAAACAAATAAATCAAATGGGCCAAGTTATTATCATCTATGGTTTCTTAAAGACTCTCTATACATATTAGCAAGACCATTATGTTATTTATTTAATGAATGCATTTACCAATCATATTTCCCTAAACGACTAAAAATTGCTGAAGTTACTCCAATTTTTAAGAAACGCAATAATAGTAAAGCAGAGAATTACCGCCCAATATCTATTCTCTCAGGAATAAGTAAAATTTTTGAAAAGCTCATATATCAACAGCTAATGACATACATAGAAGATCATAAACTTTTAAACAAACATCAATTTGGTTTTAGAAAAGGACTATCAACAAGTCAAATTAGACATAAGGATTGTTAGGTATACATTGTACACCAGGCCTGTCCATGGAGCAGAATTTTGATTTCCACCTCAAAACAACCTATGAAATTTTCCGCTTCAAATTCCATTGAGCCCACAGATTTCCGCAGCACAAATCATATGCATATATATTTATGCTAATTCAGAAATGGAAATAGGCGGCAAACCTTGGTCCAAGCCATCGCCAAATCAGGCCGTCCCATTTAAATTAATGAAAATTCGACCAATTTTATTATGCTTACCAAAAATATTTACTTAATGTTTCAGTTTGTTAGACCAAATTTGGGTATTTTAGAAACTTACAATAAGATCTATACAAACTGAAATGTGAAACTTAAACTGAATTTAGAATTGAATATTATATTATTATATAATTTAATTAATATTATATATTTTTATATACTAGTGTAACTAAGAAAATGTTATTAATTAGGCAATCACTACAATCTGTCATAAAAAAATCAGAAAAAATATTAGAAAAGCATAATATCCCATGGAAGTCAATATAGCTAGAACTTTAAAGAACTTTAAAGATCTTATCTAAACTTTAAAGTATCTTATAAGATGAATTAAATTATTAACTGGTTTTTTGGCAGAAATTGCAAGAACTTTAAAGTATAAGGATGTTCTTTAAAGTAATTAGCATGAAATTGAATGAACCATGTATAGGCTTTTTTATTCCTATATGTAACTTTAAAGTAATAAATATGAAATTTAAAAATCCATATCAAGACTTCCATATTTTTATATGCAAATTTAAAGTTACTTAAAGTACTTTACATAAAAAATAGAAACATATAAATTATAGTCAATATATGATTTGCTTGTAAATTAAATTAGTAACTTTTTAAGAATCAGATTTTTTCTTTCAAGACAATTTACGCAACTTTAAAGAAAATCCCTGTTTCAAGTATTTTAAATTGGAAGCAAGTCTGAACAAGTAAAACATATGAACTTTAAAGTTTTAGTTGTATTTACTTCCATGGGATAGAATCACTGGAAGACATGTTGAAATTCCATTGCCTCTCGCTATTTTGGAAAGATGATCACTAGAATTAAATAAAAATGTCTACAAACGAACTAAGACTTTTCACAAAATCAAATTAAAAAAAGATCGTTTACAAATTATACAGTTGATTTATGTAACAAGCTCCATCCAGATATAAGAGAAAAACCAAATTTCTTTAAATTTATGGAATCTATAAACATTTCATTAAAAAAGATCTAAGTAACAACTTAAATCCTCAAGGACATTAGTGCTTCGAAACCAAGATAATCATAAGGTTTTTACTACCAAATTAAAGGTATACTTTTATATTTCTTTATAAGTGTCAATCACTTTATTGGTAACCACATAAAAAATAATTTTAAAAATTACAAAACATCTCTAAAAAACTAATTGGTAATATTCTTAATATGTTCGTACGTTCATCGCGAAGTTAGTATTGGACAAATATCCTTCAATAACTTTGGCAGCTATGCTGTGATATTCATAAATATTAACCTGCTGAGGCCTGCGACACAAATAATTTATTTCATTTATTTAATCAGCCTTAATTGCCATTGTGGGGGAATACAAAACATGTCAGTTTGCAAAAATTAGAATTTTTTAGTTTCAACCTGAATTTTTTTTATCATATATGATACATTTCAGCATGAAGTTGCGCAACTTAGGAAGTACAGAAATTTTTAAAAAACATTCAATATGTTGCAAAAAACTTGTAAAAATACAATTAATTCAAATAACAACAATAAAAAATTTGTCTATTTGTAGAAATCTCAGAAACAATTGTTTCTGTTATACTCAATTTCATTAAGTGCACTGCTTCGTTTTGCAGGAATCAATTACAAGAATTAAGGTACAATTGAAGCAAAAATGTATAATACATGATACAGTAGTAAATTTTTCAATCGCATCATTAATTATGTTTACCAACCAAGCAGATTAAACCATATCAAAGAGATGAATTATGAAACATTGTTTACTTATCTCGTTACTGCTGCCTATAAAGTGGCAATTAGTTTTTGCTCAGCAAGAACTTCAGCGCCCTGCTAATTAATCAGTGTTGTGGCATTGGTATGTTGATTTAGGATTAAGACTATTGCTGCATAATAAATAATTAGTATCCATGGAAGTAAAATATCACATTAAAATTAAAAATAAGTAAGCAGATAAGCACAGGACCACTTCATAACATGTATCATATATGATATGTTTTGTCTCTGGAGGTTAACCTTGCACAACTTGTCAATCTAATCAGTGATATGATAACTGAAATTTCAGTAACAAATGCATTTGCTTCTTGGAGATGAAATATTTCGACATTTCTAGCGTTTTGGGAATTCGTCTTGCTTTCTTTCAGTAGATTTTTAGCTTCCTTTAGTTTTGATTTGTCCATTATGTTGCGCTAGTTGACTTTGTCGCCTAAAGAACTCCATTTTTAGAAAGACTTACAAAAATCTACAGTGAAATTCCAGCTATAAGTGGTAACATATTACTGATCTCTATTTTGTTTATATTTTTGTATTTTGCTATCTTCACTTTTATTATATCTGACATTACTTGAATATATGAATAATATCGGATTTTCTAAAAACCAATGACGGTAACAATATATTTTGATTACAACACTATTTTAGGAAAGTCTATTCAACATAAATTTCAAATATCGTGCATTTTCTACACCAATGATAGTTTCTGATTCCTTCCCATTGGTAAATAGAATAAAAGTGGGTGTAACACGAATTCCAAATGAATTGCATATTGTTTCATTCCAGTCCACGTTGATTTTTACAAATGTAATCCCTGAAAACTGTTCCGATAAAGATTGAAACAATGGAGACACTTTTTGACATAAGGGACATTCCTTTGAGTAAAAGTAGACAAGAATAAATTGTTGTGAATGAATTGTGTTTTGAAAATCTGAATCACTGTATAATTCCTTCACATGCATTTCAAAGACGATTTCAGTAACGTGAATGTGTGGAGGATTGCGCAATCATTCGCTTTGTAAATCTATTGACATATTTGCATACGTTAAATGGGACAACTATTGAAACATGCGTTGCGCTCATTATAATTTACAAAATTTACTGCTATTTATGAAAAGGCCAGTTACAAAAATGCGGGCTTACTTAGCACGAGGGTGTGTTATACATCCATGCCCTGATCAGAGTATGATGCCCAAGAATATTCCGCTTTTGTCGGTTATCAAATCAACCGCATACTGAAGTATCTGCGTCGATTCCACATAGCGTGGTAAGCATCCCATTAATTAGAAGATTGACATTTAATAATATTGATAATGTTCCTCCAATCTCCAGTTTCAGGCGCCAACGTGTCATCAGTAGAGCTAGGAAATTCTGATTTTTGATTTCTTAAAGTTCTGCTTTAAATAATTAGAAATTCTGATTTTTTCTGCTTTTTAGAAAATTGCTACAACTTGCTAGAAAAAACATTGCTTACAAAAGTTTATTAGTAAAAATAAACAAATGTCTTTTCAAATGTTCGTCCTTAAAACATGTACGTCTATCGGTAAGAAGCCATCTGTATCGTCTGAAGCTTCTCTCCACAGCAACATTTGTTAAAGGAGCAAATTTGAAAGCCAATAATCGACTTGGCCATAAGCTTGACAGTGATGTTTCTTCATTTTATCCTTGTAAAACACCATTAATTTCCAACAGAATTTGCAAACCTGGATTTCTACATAATACAGCCTCAATTTTTCGGCGAATATCGATCGTGGTTGTAACAGGGATTTCAACAACTGCTTGATCCAAAATCTGTAGTTGCGCATTAAGAGATAAATTGTTCGATTCGAGTTCATTAATGGCAGGCATCAAGTGAAAATAACAGTTTACGATCTGTGCAAGCTGGCTTTTCGACCAGCACTTTAACTTCGGCAATAGCTTTGTTGCTATCATGATCGGGTAAATCCAGAACAAAACATTTAACTTTCTCACAATGAGAAAGGCTTCCAGCCACGTCCCCCCATCTTGTTGGAATTGGTTTTGGAGGAAATTTAACTCTTTGTTCAACAAATAGAGCCCTCCTTTGCGCTGCTTTAACAAAGACTTTTTTACTCTTGCAATGTATGCGTTTGCATCATCATATGTGTCACGAATATATTCCCATATTCGGTGCAGAGCATGAGGAATGCACGTTACATGCACACATTTTGAAGAACAATTTAAAGTAAAAGCATTTATGGCTTTTAACATGTAAGCAGCCCCGTCAGTCACAGTTAGTTGAACCATGTCGTAATTGATTTCGGCACCATATAAAGTAGTCAAACTCTGAATAATTCCTTGAAGATCTCTGATTGTTGCAACAACTGTGCCTAAAAGAAAGGGACTGACAAGTTCATTTTCGCTGGGTGTCATTTTTCCAACCATAACGTTTACTATGGTATGATACCATTCGATGCTTTGAATCAATAGCTTCATCCAAAATTTAATATATGGGTGAATTTACCATAAGGTCTTTCAATTTTGCCATTTTTCATTCGTATACTTTGTCAACATATTGTTTTCTTATAGTTGATTCATCAGGGCATTTAAGCTGCATAAGTTCTTCGATGAATGACCGGAATAATGGCTCATTCAGTTTATTTAGTAAATTTCGGACAAAAAACGGGCCGAATAAAATAAATTGCAACAAGGCTTTAAATATACATTTTTGAACTCTCAATAGAAGCACCTATCCAACTTTGTGTAACGTTGCATTGAAGATATATGCCACTCAAGCAATTTTTGTTCAGTGAGAAAGAGATTATAGAAAAATTGGAGTTTGAGCTACAGCCAAAAATTAATGTGCTGAAATAGATCAATAAATTTTGACGGTCCGAAAACGGACTACAACAATTCCAACACAGGCCGAAAACGGGCATAAAATAATAGTTGACGAACCGGGCCTGAAAAATTCGGCCCGTGTTCATATCTTTGGTGGACTAATCGATTTGAATCTGAGGAAATTAAATGAAAACGTCAAGTATTGGCGAGGTATACTGAATCGTCTCAATGATGTTACAATATTTTTAGCTGGTAGAAATTTGTCAATACGAGGAACTACGGAGAAAATTGGTCATCTTGACAATGGTAATTTTTGAGCAAAATTGAATTATTGACAAAGTATGATGCTATCTTATCTAAACATCTTGAAAAATTTTACAAACAAAGACATTGTATCATAGATCATTATCTTGGAAAATGAATTCAGAATGAATTTATTAACTTTATTGCTGGTGACATAGGAGAACACATAATTAAAGAAATTAAGTCTGCAAAATGCTATTTTGTAATACTAGACAGAACAACAGATGTATCCCATGAAGAACATCTTCCATACATACTACGGATCATTAAGACAATACCTTGTGAATGTGTAACATTTGGAGAATATTTTCTTAGTTTTTTGTACTCATGGGTACTGCTGGAATAGATTATTTTAAAACTTTTGGAAAACGAATGAACAGTCTAGGAATATCAATGATATCAATGACAGACTGCAGAGGACAAGCCTACGATAATGCTGCAAATATGAAACGTGAAAAGAGTGGATTGCAAGCGCGACTGCTTAGCTTAAATCCAAAAGCACTCCACATGGTCTACTTACTCGCTGAATTTAGCAAGTTCTTTTGCGGCAAAATCTTCCTCACAATCATTAGCAATTTTTAGAATTGTACAAAGGTTGTTTGCTTCGCAAGCTAAAAAATGGAGCATATTATAGGAATTGATAAACATTTACACAGTTAAACCACTGAGGGACACAAGATGGGAGGCCTTTGCGATATGACCTTAAAAGTACTCTTGATGCTTTTGACACGACCTGAAAGTTATGCAGCTGAAAAGCAAGATGACGAAACTCTATCTGAAGCGACAAGCATGAGGTGATCTGCAAATGGCCTTTTATACTATCAACCTGCGGTTTGGACATGGTGGAATTTCCTCCCGTCAGTGTTTCAAAGGGTATTTTGACTTGCTAAATCAAAAAATGGTCGGTAAAAAAATAAAAAATTTTAAATTCTTAGGTCGTGAAATACATTTTTTTAGAGTCACTTTTCTCAAAATTTTAAAAAAATTTCCCCGATCAGATAATTCTGAGTACGCCCTTGTTCAAAATCAATTTGACAAGTAAGGCAAGGCAAAGTTCCTCAATTACCTTAGAAAATCAAATGACTGAGATTGATAAACTTTAAATTTCCTACAAACTTATCATGATTCTGGTTTTAGAAGCGCAAAGGTCAGTGCTCAAGAAATTGCAGAAAAGCTCGATTTTGACACCTCATTTCCCATTGTTCGTAAGAAAACTACGAAAAGACGTTTTAGTGTGAACATCATGATGAAGGAACTAAACGATCGGCCGAAACAAAATTCGAAATTGACTTATTCAATCCATTTGTTGATACTGCAGTTATTCGAATTTGATATACTTGTCAAATTTTCAAAACGTTTGGTTTTCTTTATCCACAGAACACTATGCAAATGTTAAAAGAGCAATGTTTAATTCTGGAAAAATGTCAACGTTTTGGAGAAATATATAACAATGATATTATTGCTTTAAATTATGTATTCAGGAGTAACATTCATGATTTATATCCTAACATGTGTATTTCTTTACGGCTTTTGCTTAACATCTCAATCACAGTAGCGTCGGCTGAACGATCGTTTTCCAGTTTAAAAGTAATAAAAACATCAATCAACAATTACGGAAAATCGTTTATCTGCACTTGCAATGATTTCGGTTAACATTGATTTAGCTAGCAGCAAGGACTACTTAAGAGAGTAGTCTCTTGCTAGCAGCTGGAATGTAGAAAATTAATTGACAAATTTGCTTCATTAAAAGTGAGAAAATCCAGATTTGTTTAATTATTGATTTGTAGTTTTATATTTTTTTTGTTTTATGTTTTTATTCACATCCTAGAGATTTCTTATTATAATATATTTTACATTGATATCATTACGTTGTGCCTGTTTTCGGGTTATGCTTTTCTGTGGTCTGTACGTTTATAAAATACATAAAGTTGACTTACAAGGGCCCTAGATCTCTACATTGTTGGGAGTTGCTAAAAAGCTAAGGCCGGCCCTGTTGCATCTCCAAAATAATATGATGAAAAAATTTGCCGCGCACTGAAAGCATAGGCTGTAATGACTTGTAGCTAGAACTCTTAATAATTATAAATTTATAACTTCATTACCTACAAATAATAAACCCAAAGTGAAGAACAATTTCAAAATTTTTAAAAAGACAGCAAATTTTCACTGGTTAGCTTACATTACAAATATATTTTTTAAGAATATAAACCTTACTGCTTTGAAATTGACTTAAATTATTTATGTTAATCAAAATAGTTTTAGCCTTTTTAGAAAATGCTATCACTTTCCATTTGATCTTACCCTAGTAAATACGTTTGGAAAATTTGGCAAATATTTGCCAAATATTTGGAAAAAAATGCATAATTTTTGTAAATGGCAATATTCCAAATATTTGGCAAATATTTGCCAAATAATTGCCAAATTTTCCAAATGTGTACAATTTGTACATTCATTAATTTAAAGCTTATTTGAATAAATAAACGTGTACATAATATATAATTGAGTATTTCAAACATTTTTGAAACCAATATAATGAAAATTTCAACTTTTCATTGACTACTGTTATAAACAATTAAAGTATTTATATATCTAAGAATAATTTATGCAACAATTAAATACTCAATTAGTACTAGTTATGGACTAGTGTTATAACCTGTATTCTATTAGTTTTTTATGTTCACACCAGAAATAATTTTTAAATCTAACATACTTATAAATGCTTAAGTTATAATTCATAACTGCCAAAATTTTGAGCAAATTGTTACGGAATATAAACAAGATTAATCAGAAAAGCTTCAATGTTGCATTAGATAAGAATTATGATGTTGACTTGCATACTAGTGCTGTAATGCATTTGGTTGGCAGTTGATTGCTGTAGTTTAGACTATGATTAGTCTGTATTGGATCTATACGTCTTCTGTATACATCTTATGTATACTGTGAAGCAGTTTAACCAACTGCTGTTATAAATAACTAAAGCTGATGAAAGTTTAATGCTCTTCATAAATGTATGAGCGTAATTGTTTAATATATTTCATAAATTCTACAAAAATCACTTAGCACAAAACTTGGAAACTTTGTCAAATATTTGGTAAAATTTGCAAAATATTTGGCAAATTCTTGGAAAGTTTGCAAATTATTTGGAAAATTTGCCAAATATTTGGCAAATATTTGCCAAATATTTGGAATCGATTTGCAAATCCTTTCCAAATATTTGGCAATAATTTGGCAATTTTTTGCCAAATTTTCCAAATTTATTTACTAGGGTAGTGTTTTTCGAGTGCACAAAATATTAATATCTATGGCAAATAGAACGTAATCTACAGAACGGAGCTTACATTTTCCTAGCTTTTGAGCAGCCAATAATTTTATGCTGACTGGCAATCATAATTACTTACAAATTTGAAATTTTACAATTCAAACAGCGATTAAATCTCATACATCTTTCAATAATTTTTTAATCTACAATTTTTGGTGGTACTCTAATGCCTCCACTTATTTACTAAGCCCGTGCTATAAATGATATTGGTATCTGAATAGTAAAACATGGTTAGATTGCAAAATTTCATAAACAATGCAATTCGCATCTCTTGTGACATAAAATTTCACAAAGAAATCATTTGAATATTTATTTCCATGTAAATATAGTTAATTTGATATATTTAAATTATTTTACTTTGTAATCCTTTCAAAACTACCTTGGTATGTGAGCTCATATACAGTGATTTAGCTACCCATATATTTAAGGGTTGGTACTACTAATTTTAAATTTAAACCGATATATTATAATTCAGCAATTTTTGAATCGCTCCATTTAAAAATAGTGTTTCATCTTAATACTAATGATTTCAAGTCAATGTGTAATAAATTTACAGCTAAAAACACCTTTGACTTCATTTTAGATGATACTACATCTACATGAATAAATGAAAAACTAACATTTACAGATTTCTCAAAAAATCTGGAATCAACAGTTTCAGTATTTATTTTAATGTCATTGTGAATCAAAAGGAATATTGTCATCAAATACGACTTTAGAATTCTTACTGCAAAAACGCTCATTATGTAGTGGCAGAGTTACAAGTATAGTAATTAAATGTTGAAAAATATCCCCACTAGACCATCACAAAGTTCATTTGATATTCGCCAAGACATATTTCAAACTGAGAACTATATTGCCAGCAAAATTCATTTAGTGAAGTATTAAATAGTTTTCCATAAGTGCTGACTACAGTTTCAATATCCTCAAAGAACATATTGCCAATATTTGCAGGGATCAATAGAGCTGAACAATTGCTTGAATGTTTGCAGAGGCATTGTGTATGTTATTAATATTATTATCAGGGTCCAGTTTTCTTGTATCTGAATGAATATAATATGGTATGTCAAGGCTATAAATGGAAACAATACATATTAATAAGAGAGTTGTTTGTACAATCAAGAAAAAATATTTGTGATTAGTGTTAAGGTGGGTTAGGACTTTTAGATTACGTCTGTCATGATTAATGAGGTCAGGTGATGTCAGAAACATCGTAAATAGGTTCCTGTCAAAATAGGATTGGAATCAACTTTAACAATATCTATGTTGTTTCAGATAAAATTTATATCATTTTGATATTATTAAATGGAAAAAATTTGTTAAATCAGAATGGTGTTGGTACCCATTCTTTACATAACTGCTTTCCTTCATTACCTATTTGAAATGTGTCATAAACTGGCGTAGGGCATCAAAAATAAAAGATGGCAATAACAATATGTAATTTCTGTATTTTATCCACGCAACATCAATGCCAAACGCTTTGTTAGTTTATGACCACTTAGCAATTAGCAACTTGCCTTGCCCAATAAACAATAAAACGTATTATATACGTCTTATAGTGGTATAACACGTCTTAAGGTACGTTACGTCTTCTAAACGTCTTATAGAACACATTTTTTAAGCGTTGCTGAATGCCATCTAATGTCCACCAATGATATTGTAAAACCTCTTTTGAACGTCTTCTAAACGTCTTCTAAACGTCGTTTAAAATATTTTTTGATTGATTTAAACCACATTGATATAAAACACATAATGATGACAGTTTACTACTGCAAACATTGAAACTATTATTACTAATGTTATATATATATATATATAT
>CABFPE010000001.1:6160070-6178474 GCA_900660155.1 Hofstenia miamia
ATATATATATATATATATATATATATATATAGATGAAGCCGCTTTATAGGATCATACAAGCACATACTAACTAAAAACCGTGAAACATTCGTAAGTTAAATTCTTTGAACAACTAAATAATGATTAAAATTATGCAAGAAATCAGATTTATAGAAAATGTCAAAATTTTATTTTGCTAGAAGTTTATTTGTAATAGTTTGAAATTTGCTTTAAGCAATTTCAGTTTCATCAATGTTGAAAGTGGTTCCTCATGCTTATAATTAATGTGCTTAGGCATCATTATATATTTAAAATATAGTTTGGATATCATTTTCAAGGTTTGGGCAGCTGGGGCAGGGGTGCCGTTTATGAAATGGCCATATATGGTAAAGCGAAATTGCTTAGCCATCCATAATGGCCATATTTTACCTTTAGTCCATATATAATGGCCATAATGGCCATTATGTAAGATATGGTGAATGAGGGTGACGAAATATAAGTAGAACACATGTGGTAATACGTAATGCTAAATAAATGTAGTGATTTCTAATATTTAATAACATAAATAACAAATTGCAAGCTGCAATTAAAAGACAACCACTTTTCTGTAAAATGAAATTGTAATGATATCACAAGGCACAAGCAATTCACTATGTCACAGTGAGATTTTGAAACATTCAAAACAAATTTTAAAATAAACTAATAAATCCAATTATTTTTTGTTTGTTTTCGAATACAACGTGTTTGTTATCGGCAACCATTATAAATTTTGAAACAAATCATTCGTCAGTATTTGTTTGCAATCCACTATTACAAATAGGAAACAACTTCATCTTTAGTATTTGTTTACAATCTGCTGAAACTGCTTACTAAACTTTTGCAGCATTTTTAAAAATTGTTATCTTATCAAAATGTTGTTGGGTTCAAAATATTTGTAAAATGAATATATATATATATATATATATATTAATTTAACAGTGACTAATAATCAAGTAATTTAAGTTGATCAATTCTTTCAAAAAATTATTGTTGTTAAAGTATTTCTTTGAATAAAATCTTTTAGTGCAATATATCCCCTGTTTGTGTTTTTATATTACTAAATATTGCATATGTCAGTAAGTGGTCTGATATGAAAAAATGATGTAATTATTTCAATTACTGAAAAATAAATCCAGTTGTATAGCCCTTTTAGACTTAAGCAAAGCTTTTATTTCAAAGAATTTTGAAATTTTGGCGACTAAACTTTAAAATTACGGATTTCAATAAAATTCAATTAAATTACTTATGAGTTTTTTTTAAAAAACAGCGTATTAATGAATAAACAACGTGTATTAATGAATAACACAGTGCTCGAATTTACAAAAAATTTTTGAACTTAGATTTTTTTTCTGAAAGAACTATTAACCAAACTCAAAATTTATAAATATTTTACAAAATCCACGACAAAAAAACAGACTAGAACATTTATTCAAATAAAGCACTTTTACATAAAATAGATACAATAAGTATATTATCAGTCCAAAATTATTCAGTTGAAAAGCGTTTTTGTAGATTTCTCTAACTGAGATTCACGACTAAGCGACTACAGATAATCACAAATATGTTCTTAGATGCAACGGAAATTTTTGTTCAACAGCAGACATCTCTTTGTGCAACCTTTCTCCATGCTGATCAGAAAATTTGCCAATATACTGTCCAAATTCATTTTTATCTTTGTAGAGGAGATGGATTTTCGAGGTCATTTTATTGAGTCCAGCTTTATTGTATGCTAAAATCATTTTATCAATCTTTTCTTTCTAATCAGCACTGACACTTTAGCCCAGAACATTATTTGAAACACAAAATAAGGCCATACAATCAAGTGTGGTTGACTACGCAAACTTGAGAACTCTGGATCATGCATCAGGACCAGTGAAAACACCATTTCGTAATTTCGCCTCAGATTTGCAAAAATACATTGACAAATATAAATGAACCTCACTGTCACTGCCAGGTGTCTTAATAAATTGTTGGAAAAGTCCCAGCTTAATATGTAGCACTGGTAAGGCTAATTTGCTCACTAGTATTAATGGTGTAAAATCAGTGTCTGTACTTCTGGCCAGTGGAACTTAAGATTGAAATCACTATGACTATTTCGACTATCAAATTGGCAATAAAAACAAGGGAATTTTTAATAACCTGATTTTAATCCTAGGAGAAAGTTAAGGACTTTAAGGTCACATAATACTGTCCAGTTGTGTTCGTTGTATTTAATAACCTGCATTAGTTTCTCCACAGATTCTCTTGTTTCCTTAATATACACATGCACTACAAACTAAGCTAGACAATTAAGATTAAAACATTAAAAATACAATTAAAAACATTAATACAATCACACATTTAAAAAAGATAAAATATATTCGATTTGTCGCAACAGATTTTAAATGAACTTTTTATTTTGCTCTGCTAATAGATTATTTTTTAAATATTTTAAGGTTTATTCTTTCCTGTCTAATGCTGATTGGTAATTTGTTCCAAAGTTTGCAAGAATTTGTGGTGAAAGAATTGTTCCAATAATTGTTAGTTGGCAATATATTATTTATGCATTTATTCGCATGGTGATTATATATTTTACAAATTGTACATTTAGCAGTTTACTGCCGATTTTGATTTCCTTAAACATAAGCACCAGGTTGTTGTACTTTGTTATTGATCTTGGTGTAAGCATCTCTAATTTTTGTACTTTCTTACTAACTTGCTGTCTGTTTATGCTAAATATAGTACAAATTGACCAGTTAAAGATCCTACTTAGACGATGTTGTTCAGCAACATTAATACTACTTAGAAGTACACAAGCGTATGCATAGTGGCTAGTAACAAATGCATTAATTATTGCTTTACTCTGTGTAATTTTCTTAATTTGTTTTAGGTACTGTACGCCTGACGCCATCTTACGGACTTTGTTTACAAACACTTTGAAACTGAGTTTTCTGTCCAGCTCGACGCCCATATATTTGACAGTGTCATTGTTGTGTTTTGGTGGATTGTCGTCAGAAATGTCAAGACAGATGTTCTTAGCAAGCTCTTCAGCATCGTTTGGCCTAAAAATAATGAACTGTGTTTTACCCTTGTTAATTGTCAATTTGTTCTGCTGAAAGAATTTGAAAACATTTTTTATGCTTTCTTGTAATTCTTTTGCTAAATGAATCTGTTGTAAATTCTAAGAAAAAATTGGGAGTTCCAGAAATTTTACGAAGTTTCCAGGAAAACGCATAAAACACGCTTTAGACAGGTTACTGTTCCCAAACTTTTGGCCAGTACTGTATAGCCATTACACGACATATTTCTTGTTACGAAATATTTCTGTCGCGAGATGGCGTACGAAAATTGATTTCACATGCTATCTTAATACATGGCATAAAATTATTTTTAGCAATTTCTCTAAATTAACCTGCATTTTTATACCGTCAGGGAATCTTTCTGAATGACGACGCCGTCACGAAATCAAGCCAAATTTAGGGAAATCACTAAAAATGCTTTTTTCTATGACTTCTCAAGAAAATATATGGGCGAATAAAATCAAATTGCCCCAAAATCTAACAAACATTTCCTTTGAAGAAAAATAGCACCACAATGCACATTGGTTAGTCATTCAGAAAGATTTCGTGACGGTATAAAAATGCATGCCAATTTAGGGAAATCGCTAAAATTATTTTTATGCCATGCATTAAGATAGCACGCAAAATCAATCTTCATACGTCATCTCGCGACAGAAATATTTCGTAAGAAGAAATATTTCGTGTAATGGCTATACAGTACTGGCCAAAAGTTTGGGAACAGTAACCTGTCTACAGCGTGTTTTTTGCGTTTTCCTGGAAACTTCGTAAAATTTCTGGAATTTTTAATTTTTTCTTAGAATTTACAAAAGATTCATTTAGCAAATCAAATTAACACAACTTTAGATTTACACACAATACATTTTCACTGAAAAAGCACTATCATTATAGTTTGAGATATGGTCCGTGGTAGTGAAATTTCCCCAACAAAGCATGCTCAAATTCATATCTTGTATGAGGAGGGGTACAATTATCACACTATAGTCCATAAAATATTAAAGAAATAAGATTTTGGGTTAGGGTTTAGGTCTATAAAATAGTACAGAATGCACTTCCATGTATGCTTGATCAAGGCCTACTGTAATCACGGCCTGGCGATTTGCAGTAAAATTAACAAAAATGAGGCCGCAAACATACTTCGCTACAGACCAAGATTTGATGCAAAAAACGATTTTAAATAACCAAATCAAAGAATTAGCTATTGTACACATCTATGCACCTTTTGGAGCGATTTGCTTCTTTTAAAATGGCAAAAACCACCTTCAAATATAATGAGGCCATTCACAATAAAAAATCATCTTTCTGCATATCAAAATTTATGATTTGTCCTCATAAAAATCAGCAAATATAGATATACGCAAGCAGAAATGTAGCTCTAATCTTTCTACTTTGAGATGATATATTTCTAGAAATTTAACTTACTTCTTTGCTTGTGAAAACCTTTAATTGTTTGATGAACCCTTTTTTTGTTGCCAAGGAAATGCAATGGCTGTAACTCCACAAATTTGATGGGAATTTCTTATATTCTTTGTATTGCATATTTGGGCAAAATTTTACACTAATTCCCTACTTACAAAAGTATTTATTGCTACTTTTCGTTTTTTGTACTGCAAATCGCCAGGCCGTGATTAAAGTAGGCCTTGGCTTGATTCTCAAAATGTTTATATATTTTCAGAAGCAAGGGGTCGATTTGAATTGAGAAATGAGGTTGTTCTTATGTAAAAATTGAACAATATATTACCCGGCAGTAACAGTTATCTGATATCCGGTATATTCAATTCACCATCTGGATCCCATCCTTACTAAAATATCACACCTCACGCCGTCAAAATTTTTTTTGCCTCACCTTTAAAAAGTTTCTCGTGGCACCCTTGATATGATGCATTTAGGGCCACGAAAAATTTACAAAGCAATACTGAAAATCTTTCTATGAGGAAATTCCAAATACAAACGAATACAAGTAATGCAATAATTTGCTCATTAATACAGTGTTCTATTAAAAGAAGAGAGTTTTCCTTTAATTCCATTTATAATTTTTTGTCTTATTTTATCTGATGACCAATAATATAAGAAAAAGTTATTTGTGCAATTCACAATTAGTGCCATCTGATTAAGAAAATGCACAAATATTCCTCTGTACGAATTTTTATCACAGAAATCGAGAATAAACTTCGTGATCGCAAACCAAATGAGCAAAACTAAGGATGCTAAATATACCACTGTCAAGATTTTAATTGCTGATGCAGTTCTGGTGCATTGAAGACTTCTTAACTTAAGTACAGTTGATAGAAAAAGTATGGTAGATCCAATTAACATAATTGGAATCCCACTCCAAAAGATATTAAAGTATGTAGCCAATTCTGCAATAACAAGTAGAACTACTAGTAAACTGGATAACAATAGAAAATGTCTTCCTTTTTTGAACTCATTGCAATAGCTGTGGTATCTGGTAGGGAAAACTATAGCCAAAAACCTATTTATGGACACTAAGATAATGCAAGAAACTGCAAGGCTGGTAGTAATTATATCAATGTCTTCGCTAACAAAATTGTAGCTTATTTGAAACATGTCTATAACACATTCATAGATTCCATCATAAAGAACGCTTATAGTATCGGAAATGGCTAAAATTTGAAGAATCATAACCGTAGGCTCTGATAAGTCCTTTACATTTAGTAGAATAATAAAGGATGAAATATTTAAAAAGATTCCGCAGAGTGCTGTTATAAACTTTATACTTGATAGCAATCTCAAAAATAGTACTTTGTTTGGATTCATTTAAACATTTGTTAATCAATGTGCGGGAATATTCCTGCTAAGTTGACATATACATTTCATTCAAATTTTTTTTTAAATATTTCTATGTAAAATATGCATGTTGAATGAATTTTCCAATCAATGCGGGGATTGCGCAAATACTTTATTACCATTAATCGATTGCATTTTTCTAAAATCAATTAAAACTGCGTTGGTTAAGGAAATTGATAAAAAATTTTAAAGCCGTCGAAGCAAACCTATATAGTATTAGTAAGTTGTATATCAAAGGCCACATGAATCATTTTGTGATGTATTGCTGCTGAAATGGGGAGCAGGTAAACTCCACAAACTATTAAAGTTCACAAGAATTGTCGTGTTTTCCGTTTGAGATTATTCATCTATTGAATTTTTGTTTGCCCCAGACACTATTTTCAGTATCGTTGTAGCAACTCTACATTCGTCAATTTTTGCTTAGTGTTAATACCAAAATCAATTTACTCACATTTAAGCAAACAAATAATGACCCTTACAAAGCAGTTTGAGAACTTATATTTATTGAAAACATTTGAAATTGCTTTCAATATATATATATATATATATATACATGTACATATATGTATATATGTACATGTATACATATGTATAAATGTATATATGTATATATGTATATATATATGTATATATGCATGTATATTTATATATATTTATATATATATTATATCAATATATATTAGTATATATACGTTTATATATATAATATACACATATATTTATATATATGTATATATAAATATGTATATATAGGTATATATATATATATATATATATATATATATATATATATATATATATGAAATTGCTTTTCAGAGATTGGTGTGCAGTCTACAGTTATCGTGTAATTAGGCCTTTTTTCTTTGAAGAACCAAACATCACATATCTTCAAATGCTTCAAAACTATGCCGTACTAGAAATAAGTTGTCTTAGACTAGAGATGAGTGCGGTGCGGTAATACCACGGTACACCGCGGTATAACGCGGTGCGGTGAATCGCGGTAGCGATTTATGCAATTGGATTGGTTAGCGGTAGAATTACATCAGCTTGCGGTGGTATAAAGCTGTACAGATAACGTCAATATGTTTTCGTTTATGTAGTTTCAACAAAGCAAAACAACATAATTTTAGGTTTCCCGCCAAGTCTATATTTAAATGAAATTATTTATAAATTGCATACATTCTGCAGTTGTCTAACAATTCTATATCATAAATGCATCGAATGTTTCTGAATTACTTAAGGAAGAAGTATATTCATATAGAGGAGAGGGGTGTAAAGCGTGGAGTATAGAAGTAATTTAGGAGTGTTTTTGACAATGAAGGCAGGGCAATTCCCTTTGCTATGTGTATTAAGTGCCACATTGTTTTGTCACATTCTTCTCACAACACTAGTACAACGAACTTAAGAGCACATATTTATAAGTGCGTTAATCTTTCAAGGAATTCGTCTCTCGTGGAGTACTTCTCCACTGCAACAAAACCGGAAGTCAGCAAAGATGAAAAATTATCTATTAAAAAATCTTTAGTTCAATTATGCGCTATTGATATGCGCCCATTTGACATTGTTTCTGGCAGTGTTTTTTTTTAAATTTACGGAAACTATATACAAAATTGGTTAGCAACATGGTAAAAAAAAGTTTCAAATTGTTGATGTCCAACAAATATTACCCCATCGCACTACAATCCGGGAACATTTAAAAGTGAATGAAAAAAAACAAGTTTTCCGAGATTTTCTTACAAATAATAGTATAAAGAATTTTGCAGTGACACTAGACTTTTGGTCTAGTGAATATAATAGTTTATCTTACGTGACAATACTCCATTTTATTTTCCAATTCGAGTTGCTTTGGGTAGCATTAGCTATGCGAGAGTTCATTGATGATAAGACTGGGGAAAACATTTCGAATTTTATCGATAAAGTTTTCAATGAATATGGCATTACTAAGAACAACTGTAACATTGCTTATGTGACAGATAATGCTGCAAATCTTATAGCTGGCCTGCGAGATGAATTTCATTTAACCTGTATATGCCATTGCTTGAACATAGCGATAAATTACACTCTACAAGCGTCAGAAATTGTTGAAATAATTTCATTATGTAAGAAACGTGTACGGCATTTTAAGCATACTGGCTTGCAGGGTTCTCTTTCAAAAACATTAAAGCAAATGTACCTACTCGCTGGAATAGGGTGTTTAACATGATTTCGAGCATTGTCCAGCAGTTTGACGAAATGAGTTACACTACATTAATGAAATTCGGCGTGCTGAATTGAATTACCTGTGTGAATTTTTATCTGAGATAAAAGATTGCAGTGAAGAATTGTCTGCTGACAATGTCCCTACACGACATTTGGTTGTGCCATGGAATGATAAGTTGATTAAGAAGTGTATTATCTGTAATGAAGACACTTCAATTGCAAGATTGTTTAAAACAAGAATTCAACGTTCTTTGAAAGATAAACTTCATTTATCGTCACTTCATTATATTGCAACTTTTTTGCACCCATTGTTAAAAGAACTTAATTTTCTATCTGATCAAGACAGAAGGGGGCTGTTGCTGATGTGAGGTCAATCCTATCTATTCTTTGTATAACAAATAAAGAGCATGAGATTTTCCCTATTGAGAGCTCGGTTGGTGCGAAAATAGAAAAATCTGTGCTCAATGCATATACTTCACCTAATGATTCAATAGATGAAGTGGAAAAATACCGGAAACGAGATGTCACTGTTTGTGATGACCTCCTTAAATGGTGGAAGGCGAATAGAAAAGAGTTCCTAAATTAGCAAAGCTTGATGAATGTGTTCTTTCGATTCCTGCTAGTGAAGCAACAAGTGAGCGCTTATTCTCTGATAGTGGAAGAACTTTGGAAGATAGACGTCAGCGACTAAATCCTGAAACCTTGGAAGCACTTATGTTTGTAAGACATTTTGAAAAGATTACTTCTAGTGTATCTAAGTAATATTTGTTTCACCTACTGTAAATAATTCGTTTTGAAACTCTATTCCATTTACTTTCTTGTTTAATATATGTTATATATCTATGATTTAACAAAATCTAATCATTTGTTTACTCAGTGCTTTATGTGCAGAATAACTATTCAACCTCTTATTGTTTTCGCAAACAAATAATTCAGTTTCCAAAATTTAAAATAAATATATCCAATATTTCTTACAACTACATACAAATATAAATAATTAAATATCTATGTTGTCAATTTAAAATATTTTCTCTCAGTATTTAGTTCAAGAAACTGTTTCTGAAGGCAAATTAACATGCTAAATATTCATAGTTATTTTTGCATATTTCTTGGAAAATGAATACTACTGCATTAAAATTGGAGAAATTGACAGAATACCTAAGAATTCGAGTTTAAAACTTTTCTATGGATGATCAACAACCCTCAAAAACAGTATAGAAATGTCTATCTTTTCAAAATTTACAAAGATAGTAATAGACTGTTGCGTTATACCGCGCTAAAATTCCATTTATTGCGGTCCTTTGCAGTAAAAAAAATGCACATTGTGGTGGTTGGTGGCGAAGTTTTTTTCTCTGCAGTGGAAAGAATTTTACAAAACCTGTACCGCACTCATCTCTATCTTAGACACATCAGAAGAACTGTTTTCCAACAGGATGGTGCTCCTCCTCACTGGGGATTGCAAGTTCGTGCTTATCTGAATGGAAAATTTCCTGCTAGATGAATCGGACGCAATGCACCAATCGCTTGGCCCCAGAAGCCCGGACTTGACACCCCTTGATTACTTCCTGTGGAAAACAGTGAAAGAAGATGTTTACAGCCAAAAGCCCCAAAATATAGAACAATTGAAACAGTTTATCATTTATGCAATCAATACTATCCCACCCGAAACGCTACGGAATACATGTATCAATATGCAGAATTGGTGGCAATCTTTTATTCACAGTGATGGAGGGCATTTCTAATTATATTTGGTTTCGGTATGTTTTTTGTTAATAAATTTTTGCTTTTTCATTTCACATAAGTAAGCAAGAATAAATAGTTTGCCTTGAAATATAATTCTTTACTAGAAAGGGACTTTATGTACACCCTGTATAATTAAAGAGCTATTGTCATTACATTTCCCAAACAATTTTATAAATGGTATTGGAAGCCATATTAAATCCTAATGGTGTTATGCTCGAATTCTCCTAAATTGAAAACTTACCCATCCGCCAGTCATATTACCACTTTAATAATCTGCGCAATTCGCATTGTAGGGAAAGCTATTCTGTAAAATCTAGTACTTTCTACAATCAGACCCTGAAAGTGACAGATTGTATGTAAGAGAGTAGCTAAATTTTGCATATAGCATTGTTTAAGTGTGTTTTTACAATTAATTGATATTTCATTCCAAAACGTTTGCGCTGTTAAGGTTTTCAGAAATATCAGATAGATATCATAGTTAGAAAAGAATAATGATAGTGAAAGAAATATTGCATTACTAACTACGCAGCTTGTGCAATTACTCAGTTCTTCCTTGCTTTAATCATGAGTCACTTTAACTAACCACATATATTATTTATGGCTTGAACAGCGTACTTTATAGTAATCTTAATTTACAATTAACGTGTGCATCAAATGCTTCATTGAAAACTCTTCCAAAATAAACATATCATTTTTTTCTTTCTAAAGCATTGTTGTCATTCCTCAAACTCATTTAAAAACCTAGAACTTATAATATAAAATTAAAACTCGGGCATTAACTCAAACGGAAATAGAGATCAAAACCTTTTGCAAGTTCATTTATAAAGAAACGTTTTAAAGAAACCCTCCCGAAATGTCGTCACATGAAAAAGGGAAATGCACTACTTAAAGAAATCATTGCGAAATTGCAATTTTATAAAATTGCAATAATTTAAAATATATATTTCTGGTAAACCATTGATTATCATGTGAATTAAAGATTATAGTTGCAATAACTTTTAAGTCCATAGTTATTATATAATATTTAGAGCATGTTTGTTATATATACAAGGAAACTGCCCGTGATATGCAGGGGGATTTCAATGAGCTGTATTAGATATTTAATAAATGAATAAACTTTAAACAAACCACATGTTGTATTTTTAATATTTTGGGAACGAAATATGTAATAAATGTGATCATCATACATTTGTACAATCATTTTTATTCACAATTTTAGCACTTGACAGTCCTTGGTTAATTATTTAATATTAAAAGGGTGATAATCAATGAAATACCAGTAATTTAGTAAATATAATGTAATACGAGTAAATCTCTATTTGAATTTATGATTAATTCAGTTTTTAAATACAGACTGATAACTGGTATGTCTATCAGAAGACTTTCTTTAACCAACAACTCCTAATAACAAAAACTTGATCAATATACTAACCGAATAATATATTGTCTAAGTGGCTTGACTAATTCTTAGATTTTGAATCAATTATTTCCTCATCTTAGAATCATTGAATTGCAATGCAGCAAGAATTTTGTTGAAATCTAAAAATGATACAAAGAAGACAGTCATTAATGAATTAATTTGAATCAACAACTATAATAATAATCATTCTCGTAGTCATCTTCTGAATTGAATGTCTCAAATGTTGTTCAGATATTGCCAAAGGTGAACATTCGTTGTAAATCATATTGAATTGTCGATCTTCTGATCAGCTTTAATTTTTTAAGAGTTCATTTCATTTGATGTTTTGAATCTAAGATAAACAATATATTTATTAAAGCATTACATTTTTATTTTTCTATTGACATTCTAGGGCATTGGAATTATCATTCCAGATAAAATCTTAACATGTACAATTGTGATGGACGTAAACCTTGACTGAGAGCTACATTTGAGCAATGCCAGTTGTAGAAATCTTGTTTTGAGCGGATTTTTTAATATTAATTTATTTTTTTATATTTTGAAAGTTAAGGGTGTGGAACTACTAAAAAATCATTATTGCATTTTATTCTAAATTATAGTTTATAAAAATTAGTTTGCATAATCGCCAACTGCGGTACTGGGCCGATTTGAAAGGTGAAGATTTTTTGTGTTCTCCAACCGCTTAGTTAATTGTCTCACATCGCGTAGCAAGTGATGCGGTGCTGATTGTGGTCTGAAATTTCGAATTCTGTTTTTGCACTCATCTGTCATTCTTGCTTCAGAATCGGCATCAATCGTCACATCAATTGATTTAAACACTCCTTTGTTTTTTTGTCGAACTGCTTCCCTGTTTTTGTTAGACTTTTGTAAACCCAGTTGAACCTAAAATTGAAAAATAAATTATATATATATATGTATGTATATATATATATATATATATATATATATTAGAGAGCCCTGTGAGTAATCAAAATTATAGCCGAATACGAGTACGCGAATTCGACTCGATGTTTAAAAGCTCACTTCGAATTGAAACCAACTATATCTTAGCGTGAATGGCATGTTTTTTCTGCAATTTTTACCTATAAAGTAGAAAAATCCTTTCACTATGTATCTCAAATTGTAAGCCATCAGGATTTGTTTTCTCATATAGTTTAGTATGTTGTATTTCTCTAGTACATTGATATAAAGTAGCACAGTTATATATAGCTTAGCATAACGAGAATTCAACTTGAGCATAAACAAGTCAACTCGCAGTGGCCTAATACATATATATATATATATATATATATATATATATATATATATATAAAAAAGGATGGGCAACTGTAGATTATGGCAAAGTTTGAATGAAGACAAATTCATAAATCTATTGGGGACGAAATCCAGGTTGCATTGATTGTTATACTTTGAATTGGAAAAAATTAATATTATATGTATAATATAATAACTAAGCGATATTTTAAGACAAGAATTAATTCATACTCTTCTGTACAACTCAGATCAGAATAGAGACCGGATAAAGCTGCGTAAAGCCATAATGCAATTTTTGGCGCAATTTTGTCCATTTCAGTTTTTACGCAACTTCAACTCAATTTCAAGGTTTTCACGCAATTTTAACGCACCTTTACCACAAAACAACTGAATTAAACTTCACTCTAATTTCGTCGCGTATGTTGCAATATAGCGCAATTTGACCTCAATTCTGATTGGCTGGTCCTGTTAGCAAGCGATAAACAGTGAATTAAACAACGCCGCGTCATTAAAGTGAAATGCCATGCCGAAAGTTAAAGCTCAATGAGCGAAAGGGTTTGCCACTTCCACCTCAAGTAATAAAAACACGTTTGAATACTTGGTTATTGTCGTGTTATTACTATACTGAAAACCTAGACATAATCTCACAGTTCTTGACATTTTTAACAGAAGAAGAATATTCAGACTTATTGAGAACACTTTGCGATTTTTTGAGTGACGATCGTGTCCGTGAACAACTGGAATTGGTTTCTGGTAACTTCCGAAATTTGAGTTTCAGTATCACCAAGTTAGAAGGCAGACTGGGTCTGGTAGATGCTATCGCAATTATTAACTTAGTTATCACCGACTTAAGTTTTGAGACTTATCGTAAAAAACTCGGCAATTTATTGGACAAAAACCCTGATTTTTGGGAATTCCATGGGTTTGCCAAAGCCATCGCTACAACTCCTATCAACAACGAGAATCTGGAGGCTGCTTTGTACCGAAATGCCCCTCTTGAGTCTTGTGAGATCGAACGAGTATTTTCATCAGTGGATGAAACTCTGTCGTCTAAACGACGCAATTTGACTGTTGAAGACTTAAAATATCTTATGATAATTAAATGGAACTCATAATAAACATGTTTTTCACGCAACTTTTCACGCAATTTTGACCAAGTTTTGGCGCAATTTTAACGCAATTTTAGCTACTTTTTAACACAACTATCCGGTCTCTAGATCAAAAGTTCATACTCAACCCTAACCCTAACCAAGAAGAGAAAAATTTTATATAATTACTAGAACACATAATCTATATAAATTTATATAAATTATTTCATGTTGAAAAAAATTTACAGTTTACTGCTGATTAGTGATAAAGTACGTACTTGTGTAGCAACTGCTGTCCTTATGAGATTCTTTACAACGCTTGCAATGATATCTGCCATTTCTGGCACAAATTCTGGTGAAAATCGATTGGCTTCTTGAAACTGTCTAATGACTTCTCTTATATCATTGCTCACACTGTTGAGGAGTTCGGAAATGCATCCATCGTCAAGTCTCAGCTCAATTTTCTCTGCTAAAAAGGGTTGTTGATTTTGAGAAATTATCATTGTAAACAAGCAGTCGTTTTCGAAAACATGTTTATTGCACATTGGCACAGAGGCAATTTCACACTTAAATTATTAGCTACAGACTCTGCATTAGCCTACTTAGGTAAAATTATTCAAGAATTCTTACAATAAAGTTAAACCTGAGGTAGAAATATTGGGAACAAATTTACCAAACAGAAGAAATTGTAAACATTAATATATTATCTCTTGCTTACTTTCTAATGTTATGTAATTCAATTTTTCCCAGCTTCACTTGCAGGAATCATGAAAAACGTATGTCTTTCTTCTATTTCAATTAGTGCAGAATTTTACAATTTTAATGCACCTATGATGATATTAGTTTCAATTTCAACGATGTCTGAAAAAACCACAATTAGTGATTTTCTATGCAACGCTTAGAGAAATTTACTGGCTTTTTGCACTTAATGTTTTAATAAAAATCTAAATTCTCTAAAAAAATGAAAGAAATGTTTAACCAAGTAGCTATATTTTGATATCACATTTAGTCGCTAACCCTATGAATAGTTCGAAACATAATTTTATATTCGTGCAACGTGGAAGTATATACTAACTTTTAATTCAAATATAAATTTTCTATTATATAATTTAAGTACTGTTACTAGAAACACAACTTTGAAGATACCAAATACTAGCATCTCTATTCAAATTTATGCCTAACTTACACCAACTTTAATATTGCGACTTAACCGTAATCATCACAACCTTTTTTATATAAGTTGTTTCACAAAGGAGGGGAGTAAAAATACCCCAGGTTTATTTTTGAAATATGAATGCTATTGTCATGAAGTTTGGCACAAAGTTAATGTGGGACAAATAGTTTTAAAAAAATCCAAAAAAACATTTTTTTGCAAAAAGATTGTTAAAAATGGTCTTAGGTCAAAATGGTTGTTATTTTTGGTCAATTTTTAATATTTTTCTATTCAAAGCACATGTCATAAGGTCTAGTAAAAACTTCAGGCATATTAATTTGTAGTTATTAATACTGATGTCAGATTTTTTTTTGTCTAGTCATTTTATATGTCTGTATTAAAATAAATATCAATTGCCATTGACAAAATAGTTATAATTCATTGACAAAAAATGTTTTCATCCTAAAATTTTCACAGAATGTGTAAAACTAAATTTAATGAGGTGAAAAGTTCAGCCAACCTTTCAAATTTTAGTTAAAAAATTTATTAACAAAAATTCTCTTGGGGGTAAATTAACCCCCTTTGTGAAGAATAGGGTTAATATGCCACAAAAATATTTTTGAATCGTCGATGTGAGTATAATTGCAAGTTTAAAAATTTATATTCAATCAATTATTATGGTTTTCCTAACAAACACGTATTTGCTTGCGCTAGTTCTATCTAAGGTCATGTCTAACCAACACCCAATGTATCCAGCACTGATCATGTCAATAAAAAACTGTTGAGCACGTATGGAAGAAAATTACTTTGACAAATGTGTTGTAATAATATGCTTGTACACTTTAATAAAGCACTTTGTTGCAGTTTATATTTGGAAAAGTTATTTCTAAAAAAAACTGAAGCCGATAATTCAATTAAATAAAATTATAAAAGGAGAGACATCTTTTTGCTCAAAATTTATGCTAGTACGGCAAATGCCTTGCGAAAGTATATAGAATTCTAACCGAATTGAGTAGATAACATGCTTTTATAAACGACTGTAGATAACTTACACGTGCTTTCGATCACTTGAACTCCTTCCAACACTTTTCTTTCTCCGGATCTTACATCAACAGCTTTCTCACTAGCAACAGTTTGCCTTCGTTTGTCGTTTCTTCTGAAAGCCGGCATACTCCGATCTTTGCCTCTTTTCTTCGGTTCAGTCATGTTCAACCGAGATGCACCACTGTCACAATTACAAATGCCTTGCTTAATTAAAAACTTTCATCACAGTTAATTTGGCATGTTACACGTGTATTTACAAAGCCTCACCTACTTAAATAGCCAATTTCTAATAGTTATGACGGAATTAGGCGTCAGGGGGATGCTCGAAACACATTATTCTTAATATTGGAATTCAGTCATGCGTAGCAATTCATTTCTACCAATGTATGCTACGCATAATTTAATTAAGGCATATGAATAAACTCATTGAACACATAGTGGTGATGATAAAGGATTCAATTGCTAATGATCCAGATACACAATCGGATTCAAATGCAAGAAAAGAACTTTGACAATGAAAATTCTCTATCTAAAACAACTATTTAAATATAAACAATTATTAGGTACAAAGCAAAGCCTTCAAGTTCTAAGTAAGTTTTAGAGGAAAGTATTGTTTAATTTTTTATTAGTTGTGTTTTTGTTTTTGAAAAGCAAAGCAAAAGTTTATGGAGAAAAAGATAGTCCAATTCAACGATTCTTTTACCACGTTTCAGGGATTTTGTGTCCTCGAAAGAAATTCAAAATTGGAAAACTTAATTATTTTACATTTTGTTTGGAATAAATGTTTTTATGACTTTAATTCTGCATGATGGCTTTGCATTACTGTAGCCTCTGAAGTGTGTTATAAAAATATTTGTGAAAGGACGGTAATAAAAAATATTTTAAATACAAATATTAGATTTCTTCTTTTTTTAGGATATGTGTGTCAACAGATTTTTGTTTGTTAAAATAACCAATGTACTGAAATAAATTATTCACCTATGCATATTGCAAAACTGGCAATTTTCACGCAAAGATCCTATTTTTTAAGATTAAGCTTACGTCTATCTGCTTTTTTGCAATAAAATCGTAAATGTTTTATTTTCATTAGTATTCAAAGTAATAACGCTCGGCAAAATGTTGTCCAAAGGGTGAAAATCTGTCTGTTTAAAGCTTTAACCCTTAAATGCATAACTAGGGTCAATTTGACCATTGCAGTAGTAATTGTGCTGTTGTGGAAAAACTCATTTTTAGTCTCCGTCTCCTCGTGATATTAAAAAATTGGTTTCTTCCGATCAATGCTGAAATTATTTTACTTAAACCAAAATTTCCACCTGTGCCAAATTGGCCATGGTTTTGCATGTTTTAATACAAAGGTATTTATTAATCATATTGGTATTACTTTAATTTAGAAAAGTATGCCCTTTTTTATATACACAATGATGATGAGATTGATGAAAAAGTTGGAAAGCCCAAGATGATATAGACAAAGTTGATTAACGCGATCAGTTGTGTCACCACTACAGTGTACGGAAACGCACTAATCATTGAAAACTAGCTCATTTTTCTAATATTCTAAATTCAGCTAGATACAGCTCATATGTTAGGTATAAAAATCGATTTCTTGCCTTTAAAAGACAAAAATTTCATCGTTATGAAGTTTTTCATTAAAAATACTCTTAAGCAGCTCGATCTGTGGCAACTAAGGCGTAGAACTTCAGTTTGCTTATATGGAATTATAAGAACTGTTTTCAATAGACATCATCCATTTTAAAATTCCTCGCTGTCACGATTTTCATCTACAATCATTTCAAGAAAACAATCATTGTTCTCTTTGTCTTTATTCTGCTGATAGGAAGACAATAAACATGAACAAGTGTCATAACTGGAAAGAACAGACATGAGTCTGTAAGACTCATGTAAAAACGTTAACTAAAATTTATTTTAAAAAATATCGATTTGCTTACTAATAAGTTGACTGTTTTGAAAATTTGGATGCACATGGTGGGTTTTTAACAGTAGGGTGAAATTGACACTGATCATGCAAAAGTTTCAGAAAAAAGCTTAATAGTTATAGTATGTACCTGACACTACACATTTAATTGAATATATGGTAAAAAGCAGGCTTCCATACTGGATATATTCTATTTGCTATATTTACATGCTTAACTTGTGGACCAGCAGAATTTCATTTTCTAAGAGTAAAACTACTTCATTGTGTTGGAAAACGAGTAAAATATTTTGCTATTCCTTTTTATCTAGCTGCTCATCCCTACCCCACATGTATTTGTTGAACCATTATATATATATATGAACATAAAATATTCCTAAGACTAAATATACTAGAATTAAAAGAATAAATTCCTCTATTGTCGACGGATCTTGCCGTTCTAATATATCATTTTCAAGATGATTTCCCGTTGTTTTCTTCCTTCGATTTTAATATATAGATGTTTAGCTTGCTGATCTCTTTTTGCTTGTTCATTAACAACCTTTCAAATAATTGAATTTCAATATTTTCTACTATTTTGGTTTGGTGACATTTAACTTTTTACTATTATTGGACCATACTAATTTGTGGTGTTTGTCATATAATCGTAATTATATATAAATATATATATATATATATATATATATATATA
>CABFPE010000001.1:6201874-6218761 GCA_900660155.1 Hofstenia miamia
AAACTGAAGCTAACGAAAAATGAAAAATTTGAGAGAACAGAATGGGAGATGCAAGAAGCTAATGAGATGATAAAACAAGCCGTTGAGATGGTCCATGGTGAAAGAAGTCGTGATCCTTAATTAGCTATGCTGGAGGGGAGTGTAATGTAATCTAATCATATGTGGTCAAATTAAGAAGAAAAAAGAAGAAACTAAGACTGAATATTAAAATAAAATATTAATTGTACAAACATATGATTATGATTAATTAATTATTTGTAAAATTATAGTGCAGTAATTTTTGATATTAATTCATTTGGCAAAAAGGTACTAGACCAAAATCGCAAATGCTAATTAAGGCAGAAGTGCGTCATCAGCAGACGAACGAAAATTAAAGAATTTGAAATTGTCAACAACTGAAATTAGCAGGTACTAGTCAAATATTTGATTGTTTGTTATTTTTTCACTATAAAAATTGTGTGATTGATCATTTTGGTGATGAATTGAATTTACTGGATTTACTTTATGTTTTTGGTATCAGGTTATTTTATTTAATAAAATGGAAAGCTAAACGTTCGAGCACTCGGGTATTCTAGATGGTGGTTCACAACTCCAGTTAACGGGAGCATCATGTATAGCTGGTGCTTACCCGATGTGCTCATAGGTTAGGTATAAGGATAGGGATTTTTACTCATATTAGCTTTCCTATCATTCGTTGTTTGTACTACTGTATTTATTACATTATGCTATTACATCTAGCCCTCTTAGGAAATTACGAAATCAGTTTGTGTTATCTTGTACAGGATTTATTACATATGATTACTAGTGGACCGACGGACTATCAATTCATCCTTTTTGTTACGACCGTATTGATTGTTCACATGTACTCTAGGTTAACATGTAATTATTTATATGTAAGGATATTATATGTAAGGAGTCATAACAAGCTAATGCATCCTGGTTGTGAGATTCCCTTAGTAGACAAACTCGTTAATAACAAGAACAATCAATGCATTAAATTAGTAAGGTATCACACATTATCACTATCGTATTCATGCACACTATTTCACTGCACTGAGTCATCGGAATTGTGGTTGGTGTCTCTATTGATGTTTCAGTATCAGATGGAAATACTCGTTGTAGCGTAATTCTTCGATTCCTCTTTTGTGCTTTGCTTCCGGTCGGGTAGTTTACCCTGTACATTGTACCATCTGTCTCGTGTCTTGTATCTAAAAGGATAGTTGTTAGTGTCGTATCAATGCCAGTTGATTAGATAATAAATTAATTAACTTAACACACAACTAAACAATAGAACTAAAAGAAGAGAGATGGAGATTGGAATCTGTCACCTACCATACTAAGGAGGAACAAATTGTCACAGCAGCTCCTAAATTAAGCTAAGATTTACTAGTATGAAGGTTGGCAAGATTCTACATGGCGACCATGACAGGCGCCCGACAGCGCAAAGGAAGATTCGGGTTAAGATAGTTGTTTCTTCTCGAATCACTTGAATTGGAGGAAAACCGAAAAAAGAAAAGGATTGGAAAATTGGAATTAGTGGAAAGAAATCATCAGTGATACCTAGAAAAGGAAAAGAGGAAACGAACACTTAATACCTTACCAGAGCACATAATGGAAGAAGTGACCAACCAGAAGAATACTCAAAGCAAAAAGAAAAAATGGTTCACTCGAAGAAAAAGACTAAAACTAAAGCCAGAACCCAAAAAACTCCTCAGATGAGGAACACACCCGAAAACCCAGAAGTAAATGTGTCCCTAGCTGAAAGCGAACAATCCCCAACAGAACAAATACTGCAACCAGCAGAACTAACTAATGATCTCACAGCAATCCAATTGATGGAAGTCATTGAGAATAACACGAAGGAAAGACAACAGTTGACAAAACAGATTGAAAAATTAACAGAAAGAGTGAGAGAAGTCGAAATGAAACACGCTGAGAAAGAAAGGCTGATAGACGAAATCAAGGAAGACACAAGTCTTTGATTAACAGAACAAAGAAATTTGTTTCAAAACCAAATCAAACAGCTAACAGAAGTAAATAAGGAAATAAAACTACAAAGTGATCATCTACAGAAGATGACAATTACTAGATTCTATTTGTGTATTTGAGGCACAATTTATGTCTCGCTGAATCAAATTAACGTACCATGTTTAAGAAATGGTGGTGCAGAATGTTTAAATTAAATACTATTGAAAATAATGCAAACAATCACTTCTTATGTAGGCAGAAAGAAATGGTGAGAAGTCCTCCCCCTTGTGCAATATTTTTACTATATATCAACACACTCAACAACAAAAATGTCTCCATACAAGGCACTTTTTGCACATGAAGCACCCACACCAATCTCAATGCTGTTCTGGGGTTACACCTCCAACATCAACAATGATTATGTCAACCAACAAATCACGAAATCACACTTACCCACAAAATGTGCAAAAACGCAACAAAAAGCACCATTAGACAACAATGGTATTTCAAGAAATCTCTATATGAAGAACCCCAAAAAGTTGGAGACAAAGTCTACACATACATGCTATGTGCAGTGAAATACAAAAATCAATTAGGAAAACTAGCTCACATATGGGAAGGAGTACACACAATCAAGAAAGCACTACCTAGTACAACAAAGACACAAAGAAAATCACCCACTTTCAAAACCTAAAAAGAACTGTGAAAAATATAAACTTGCTAAAATGAATAAGTTTGAAAAATTCAAATGAATAAACAATAAAAATAATTAGCATTACATGACACTGGGAATGATTCCTATTGAAGAGCAACCCTTTCACGAGATTTACCAATCTAAATCTTCTTCACCTGAACAAATGCTCACACAACCAGGTCAATTAGCTAAACATAATATTAATTATAAAAAATGGGAATTGACATTGCATCTTTTCCTTTAGATAATGAATAGAAGCCAAACACTCTACAGTCTGAAAATGCAGTCAAAGGGATCTAAATGTACCCCTCAATGAGCTTTCAGCTTTATGAATCCAATGTGTGCTAGTAGGTCCAACATAGGTACACAGGGGATTCTCAACAATCTCTAGCAATGAATCAACACAGCTGATGGACATCTAGGACGCACACGCCCTCCCCTCCACATCAGCACCTACAAGTTCTAAATGCACAGAAAAAACAACAACCACATCAATAATTCCCATAAAACAAATATACCCACTGTCTACTTCATCATCATGCAGCAGCAGACTATTTGAAAGAATCATTCAACATAAGAACAAAATGACAGAAGCGGATGAGGATCTTCTCCACCCCTACTTCACTGCAACCAGAAAAAATCACTACATCACAAAATGAAATCTTTCAGGGGAAACTTAAGCAGAAATTTCAGACATTATCTTGTCAGGAGAAAACCAAATTGACTACACCATATTACCAGTTACCCTCAATGCAGGAAAATAACCAATGATAAAGGTGATACTTTTCTACAATAAATGGATGACACAAAAACTCAGCAGAGTACCTATGAATCACAGTGCACACAACATTCACATCAAACCTCACATTTTTGAAAAAGAATAAAAGGACAATGCCAAACTTATTCAAAGAATCAACTTCATCTTAGTAAAATCAAATGCTCTCAAAATAAACACCAATTTCATATACATTGAGGACATCATCAAAGAACTACCTGACAATATTCTCAACATGGAAAGCTAACTAGAAAACCTATATGCAATCAGACAAGTAACCTTTGCAAAACAAAAATAGAAAAGGAAATCAGCAATCCCAAACGTATACTCATTGACATACTTATCCAAATAAGCTTCCCACAATGTCACATCATAACAGAACAACGCATTGTGATGGATATCCTACTGAAAGAACAAAC
The DNA here is from genome assembly GCA_900660155.1 of Hofstenia miamia. Taxonomy (NCBI): domain Eukaryota; kingdom Metazoa; phylum Xenacoelomorpha; order Acoela; family Hofsteniidae; genus Hofstenia; species Hofstenia miamia. The sequence continues at coordinate 6,205,731 of CABFPE010000001.1, forward strand.
ATATGAGATCCTAGATCCCACTGGGACATAAACTGTGCTCGCAGATCGACATTATCACTTTGCATTCAGGCGAAGACAGAAAACCATCAATGCTATACACAGCAGATGGACAGAACTTGGCCAAAAATATATATCAAAGCTCCCTACAAAATGTACAAACAATCCATAGAAAAACTGCTACAAAAAATTCAAATGGCATGTGAATACAAAGTAGAAGAAGATTTTTGCCACGACCTCTTTAAAGAAAAACAAATACCAGAAGTCACAAAACATCAGTAATATGTGTATACGACATCAAATTTGATAATAAAATAAAATGCATACAGTATGCTGATGATCCTTTATTATATACAACCAAACATGAAGGTTTACACAATGCATTAGGCAGAGCTATCTTATATTTTGATAAGAATAAAATGAAGCCTAATATTGAAAAAACAAAGTTCATGGTAATAAACAAATCAAATGATGAGAAACTAAGCCTACAAGTAAACAGTAAAACCATTGGGCGTCAATCGATCTTCAGAAGTGCAGTGAAAATAATTTTTTTTAATATTAAATTGTAGAATAAACATCATAAGCTAATGGTCAGCTAGTTGTAAAATGACGTCTGCTCATTACTAGATAATAAAATTGTATTAGATATTTATGTTAAGAATAGGTACCATGGAAGTCACCCTTAATGATGGCACTCCCAATTTGAAAATAGCCTTGCGGGAAGACTACATTAAGCAGAAAGCAATGGTACTAGAGTTTAATATTAATGTTCAATTACCTCAAATCAATTCATTTAAGAAATATGAATTATTTATTAACAAGCTTTTAAATGCCAAGGGATTGCTACTCGATTAGTGTAGAGCACTTAGAAAGTTTAGAGCTGGCAGAGTGTAGGAAATGACTAAGTGATAATTAACTAATTTGGTATCAGTTGCTCAAATAGGATTGGAATCAAATTCAAGGGTGCATCTAATTCAAAATTGCTAAATTTCAAGAATAAAACAGATTGAAAGATTGTATTGAATGTCTTTTGAAATCCTTGTGGCGCAGAGACACATGGATTAATTTATTTGATTGAAATGTGGTGATATTTTGGAAGAAGTTGATCAGTGAAGGCAAACTCAACGTTGATATAGAGAATTAGAAAAAGGAAATACACTTTGAAAAAATATTTTCATGACTATTCTGAATTCGACTATTAACCTTAAACAGCCTGGCGTCCGCTTTAAAAGACAAACCGTTTTTCCACATTTACAAGGAATTTTCTCCAAGCCTATTAGCAAATTTGAAAATCTTTGGGGATGGGTAGGTCTATTGGGAAACATATTTTAACGCAATTTTGGAAATTGTTATTAAAGCTTATTGCTTTGGCTGAGGCTGTTGAAAACATTGAAAAGTTTTCTTTGACAAAGATTAAAATTCTCCTAATGTTCATGTAATTATAAGGTTTTGAGCCCATGGGGGCCACAATGAACTTTGACTGTGTCCTGATATGTGCAAAGATATTCCAAACGCATTGAGGTGTACTGTGCGAAAAGTCAAATTTCGTGGGGCCGAATTTAGAACAAAAAGAATGAAGAGACTCTTCTCTATCAGGCGGTGCTTTCAGATTGAGCATAGCTTTAATAGTTTGAGTTATAAGTTTTTAAAAATTTTCAATCCCCAGGCTGTTTAAGGTTAACAAGGTATTATAAGTTTTACAAAGATGTGAGATGATGTTTAATGCTATTGTGTAATATCACTCCTTTCAAATTAATTTTGTTTGAAGCCAAGCTAAGTAGCCCAATTCTAAGCCTGAATATCCACATTTGAAAAATTATTTATAAAAAAAATCAATGTATTACAAAATATAATACGTTGTCGTATGCTCATGTTGGCCGTCAAAGATGTACTGATTTTGTTACATTGTTTTATCAGCAATAATTCTTAAATAAACTTAGATATGATGATCTTCATAAAGGCTACCTCTAAAAGTAGAGTTTAACTGAAATATTTGAATGTTCTAATGAAATTTCACATACACGACTTATCACAACATCAGCACTTAATGTTAATGCTTACCAATCGCTACAGCATCGATAAACTAATAAAATACATATTATTGCTTCAGATCATGTGTAAAATCAATTGATTTACCTCCAAGGAAAGAAATTTACAACTCTTTTGAAAATAATTGTGAATAGTATTTGAAAAACTTATTGATGATAATATAACATTAAATGCAGTTAATGGGATAGCATTGAAATTGAGTGTGTGAATAGCATTCCAAAATTTTAGTTAGGCCTACGAGGTGGATGTCTCCGCTAATTGAGTACATATTTATAAAACTTATAAGTAGATAGAGAAAGAGCCTTTACATGAAAATTATGAGATTTGATTCATAAACATATTTGTCATTAATATCTAAGTTCAAATTAACACAATTTGAACCTAAAATCGCAACTTAGATTAACTCAATGCAATCAAATCTAGTCCAGTTGTGATTTAATTGTAATTTTTGTATTAATTCCATAATGATAAGAAGTGTTCTTACATGTATTTTAATGCAAACGTATCGTTTTCTAAAAAATAACGTTGTTGTACAAAGCTTCCCATTTAATCATTAATTACACTAGGGGACTTATTGCTGTTGTACTAGCTCCTCTGTTACATTCAGTAACAGTAGCTCTGCGATTTTCAAGAGCTACAAAGTATGGAATGGGAACACTTTCTTTAAATCGTGGAATATGCAAAATATTGGAGGAAGTTAGTTTATCTCTGAGCAAATTTCGTGGAACTTTGAATTTACGTAGTTCAAGTGTCAGAATATTTCCTCTTGAGGAGTAAAGGTAACTAATCAACTTTGATGTTTGTCCATAAAACTTCAGCTTTAGCGCATAGAGTATAGAGTCTACTAAGGAAATACAAATAAAAATTTCTATAGGAATGCGATGTGTGCTGACTTCGAAAGCCAAAATTAGGACTGAGATTATCACATGGCATACGAAATAATATGATTGCTGGTTATATCCATTTAAGATCCTGGTACAATTACCAAAGCTACACGTTAAAATAACAAAAAGGAGTATTAGAGATAAAATTATTAAGACTGGATAATAGATAATCACAATTTTCATCAAATGATGATCACTTAGGCAATATTTTCTTATCGATTTGGTATACACTACACCAGCAATTGTGGCTGCAACCCATAAAAAGGAGATTTTCATTGATATGAACTGATGATACTTTAGTCGAGATTCCAGTCCAAATCTTTTTACGACAATCATAAAAAATAGTTCCAAATATATTATGATATTCAATTGCATATGCAGTGTGACAACAACTGGGCACACATGTTTATTGTAATATGCTAAATTTACGGCTACCACAATCTCATTAGTTATAACTGATAAGAATATAATTATTGGTGAAAGAGATATGCTCAAAGATTTCTCATATTTGTTTCTGGAGGAAGCCTTGTAAACCATGCACATTTTGTATGCAGAAATTATTAACGTACATAACAGTAATGTTAACACTGCAGCTAATCCATAAACATACATTAAGACTACGAGATTCAATATGTGTAATTTCAAATGGTGGCAAATTAGAAAACTTAACTTAAAAGCTAACTGAATCATTCTAAGGTTGATTCTGTGTGTAACGGAACGATGTTGTATTGAAATAAATTTCTAATGTCCAACTTTGTGAACGTAATCGTAGATGCTAGTTAGGTCATACACACTACTACATTTCTAGTAGAATATATTAAGGATATGAATTTACACTTTACTGAATAATAGGCTGTCGGAAGCAATTTCATAGATTTAAAACATTATGATGTTGTTGGATAGTACTGTATATCTGAACTTAATGATGAAAGCTCTGAAATTGTTTAAAAAACGATTGTCTAATTGAGAACATGATTATATAGAAGCATCAATAGCCTAACCACGTCGGTGCGTAATTAAAGCGCAAAAGCTTTGAGAACATGAACACTGTAAGACTACCTACAACCATGGCCTACTGAATTAATTTAGTAGGTCATGATGTAACATAGCTCAACCTTTGCTTATGTACTAGTAGCAGAAAGGAAGAAACTTCCACAACTTTTATTCCCGGTGATAGACCATATTGAAAATAAACTTGAAAAAAGGTTTAATGACAGGAATATTGAACGTTATTATTCGTTTGAATCGTTATTAACGGGACATAATTTCCAATCAATTTCCTATTTACTACGATTTTTTTCACTAATTCTTTTCTCTGGAATTTCATTTATGACAAACCTTGTTGTGGTTCCTTTGTGCCCTAATGAAACAGTAACTAAGGAAGAATGTCTTTTTGCTTTGTAATTATTGTTTCTTGATTCTGGAAAGGTTGTTGCCGCTAGTAATTAAAGAATTTGAAAAACAATAGCATACAGTAAAATTTTCATTAATGTGCCAAAATAAGGCTGACAACTTTTCCTTATGGGTTCATTCAATATCAAATGTATTGGTCTTGTACCAGTGAAATTTTTATAATGCTAAACGTTTTTTTAGTAAGTTATGATGTAAAATCGTTAGAGAAAACATTTAATCACATCATCAAGTTAATACCAGAAGAAGAAATACGAATTTACCAAAAAACGCTATTAAATTTGTTAAATATGTACTGCATGAACATCCCATTTCTGTTTGATGGTGTTCTTTATCGCCAAATTAATGGAATGGCCATGGGATCAGCACTTGGACTAACAATATCAGCATTTACAATGGATATTATAGAAAAAGATTTCATGAACACATCAATTTTATCTACTCATTAATGGTACTATCGGTATTTGGTGATATATTTTGCAATTTTTAACAACAAAGATGATGCAAACACATTCTGGAACTATCTAAACAACATTCTACCAGAAATTCAATTTACAATGGAATGTGAAACCAACAATAAACTGAATTTCTTGGATGTTACGATACACAATTTTAATGACCATTATGAAACAAGTTGGCATATAAAAACAACAAACTCAGGACTATATATTCCCAGACGCGTACCTAGCAATTTATAAGGGGGGGCGGATTTTTCTCAAAAGGGCATTTCTGTTCTTTTTTTACAAAAAATGAAAAATTTATTTTTCTAGAGATGTGTATATTAACAAACATAATGTAATACATATAATATAAAATATGAAAATTTTAGAACACCACCAACGTGGAATAACAAATATGGTTTACCATATTTTTTTACGATATAAAATACACTAAATGTAACAAGAATATAATTATAAAATGTAATCAGAATTAATTTAAAAATTCACAGATTAACAAGTTTCTAAGTAATGAATATTATGTACAACATGTATTACAAATAGAAAAGTTAGTCAATTACAGACAGTCCACTCAGTCAGTTTAGGCACAGAAATAAATTCAAAGAGAGTGTATTGCGACAAACATTTGTACATTATATTTTGAACATACTTGCAAAACAGTTTTTCAAATGTTACTATTATTATAAAAGATAATTAACGTTTTCATACTGATAGATTTTATTTACGATGAGTCAACGATCAACCATTTATTAAGGGTGTAACTTCAATTCAAAATGCAACAGACAAAAATTGTCAAAATCCTTAAAGACAATGGCTAGCCCATTAAACTCAATTAAAATTATTCAAACAAGATGTTTAAAGAAAGTAACAAAGAACTACTTCATGAAGCAGACAATGATAAGAATAATATTTGTCCAGTATATTTAAGGCTTCCGTATTTAGGCAATCAATTTAAAATGTTAAATGAAAAAGTCAAAATATTGAACACCAAATTAAAATTCACCGAAATTGTCCCAATATTAACACCCTTTGCAACAAAGAACATCTTCAACAACAGAGATCTTATCCCTAAAAAATTTGTTTCTTCTGTAATTTACCAATATGAATGTGATGATTGTAATAAATCTTACATCGGGTAAACTAAAAGACATCTGGGAACAAGGATGAAAGAACACCTAAGACGACATTTAAATTCTGAAATTTACTTACATCGCCATGAAATAAAGGAAGAAAATTTTAAGATATTACTAAGATCAAAACATCATAAAATTGGTGAACAAATTTGTATTAAAGCTGCAAACAAAGAAAAATTACTTAACAAACATAATTTCCCTTATTGTAGTTTATTGTAAAATATATATTTACCGCATTTGTCATATTTGACGATGATTCTTAGTAATCGAAACCGGTCTAAATTTTTAACTGTGTTACATATTTCAATATAATATAAGCAAATGTTAAAGGGATTTTCCTGTATTGATGCTGACGAGGTTAACACAACATTCACAATGCACACGTTTCAGGTTAACCTTGGCATGCACTATTTCATTATTTTCCAGAAATATATGATAGTGATATACTTTGCATTTTTTTATGGGGTTAATGAATTTTTACTTAGTCCATATTTTCTCATATTTTTACGACTTTATATGTAATATAAAGAATTAAACCACCGAAAAATGCAAAAAGATATGGAAAATTGTGAACCTGTGTTGAGCGCAAACATAAATATTGAAATTTATTGTTATCGCATTCATATATATATATATATATATATATATATATATATATATATATATATATGTGTATATAATTATTATTTATATATGCATATATAATATGCATGTCAATGCTTGCGGTATCAATAATATGCCCTGTCGATAACGCTTCTTGTCGTAATGTTGATGCAATCGATAAAGCACTTGAGTTATTATCCGATTTATACTGTTCAATATTTTATTATTTTATGTTCAATATTGAAGCCCCTTTACCACAATCGTCTCTGCCGTATCTGGAAACAATCTTGTTGTATTCTGCCAGGAATTTAAAAAAGTAGGGACTTCAATTTAAAATAAATTAATTAATTGCATGCAATCTTCTATACAATGTTCGAAGTAGTTCATACCATGTAGATGTACATGTGCTCGTAATCACTCTTTATTATTGTGGAGAATATCAATTGCAATGAAGAAATATCACAGTGTTGATAACAACAATTTCCGTGTTGTTAATTTATCTAAAATGCCCCAAATAAGAGTGGAAAATTCAAACAAAATGTAAAATATGTCAGTATTTTCTGTGCTACAATTGCCAACCAGTTTAGTTTAATGTAAAACTTGAAGTATGTTAAGTCCAATATTGAATTCTAGAGTTAATAAGGAAAAGTAAATTCAGGAATTTTTGGAAAGCATTGAGCTTTTTATTATGATTTTCTAAAATCTTTAATCTGTTAATTCGGAAATTTAAATCAGTGAAGATCCTTTTATCTATCCGATAACATTGAATAATCTTGGAAAATAATTTATTATGAATTCAGCACCTATCTGAAAATTGCTTTCCAATGCTTCTGTGATGGAACCACTCTCAATTGACAACAACTCTTCTCTTCGGACTTTCACCTTCTAAAATTGGCAAACAGCTTCTTGCAGCTGTGACACATTGGTGTTGATGATCCTCGGTCTAAGAAGGATGCATGCACTTACATGCAAAGAATTTTAACTTGGTATATTCTTGGACAATTCATTGAATATTTCTATTGCTTTACCCTGTTGTTAGTGAAATAAAATCATTTGCCGCCATTTGATCTTCTTCAATCACAGCCAAAACAAGACTCACACTCTCATCACAATTGCACACTCTTTTGTCCTACCACTGTTTGATGTCTGTTTACATCAGGAATGCCCAATTTACATTTGCGGCATCATCATTATATTGGTATACAGCGCTGTTCCATAGGTAGAATAAAATTCATTAGGAATTACTTTGGTGTTTATACCCACCCTTGCGCCAAGTGCAAACATAGAAATGCAAATGGCTTGAAGCCCCATAATGCACCATAAAATTATTTAAGGAATAGAAAATCTTATTCTTATTAGTTAAGATAACTATAAAAATATATAATAGATTTAAACCATGTAATAGAAGTTATTAAAAGCATAAAATATATAATAGATTCCAAAAAATCAACGTAATCAAACAAGAATATTTTATTTTGTATTAAATAGTCAGGGTATAATAGCAAAATTTTGTTATATATAGATAATAATTAGTTGCATAATTGTTGAAAATTTTTATCAATTTAACGTTCTTCCATCAACTCTAGTTTTATCAGAAAATGAATCTGCATGTGCACATGTACATATGTTGCAAGAGCATATTTCCCTTTTTGTTAAAAAATCTCATAATTATGCGTGCCTATGGCAAATTTTTTATTTTTATTACAAGATACTAATTGCAAAAAATCTTTACAAACAAATAGTACAAGAGGAATTGCATATTACATGTAGATGAAAAGAAAAACAGTTCGTAACCCTATAATGCCTCATGAAATAATATTAAAAAATTTGTATGCAATTTTCCATCCCATAGTAACAATTTTGCTGTTGTGACACTTTGTGTTGTATTCAATTCAAAATATTTTCATAGCAGTTGCCATTTTTTAGATTGTTTGTGGTCATTTCAATTTGGGAAACTTAAGAAATGTATGCAAAAATAAATGATAAAATTAGAAAGGCAATAAATGAGGATGAAGAATATGGCAGGGATTATATGTAGCATGTAGATGATTTAGAGGTCAAAAGAACAAAATCAATAGAGTATTCCAATGAGGTCTGAAAACAGCTTATAAAGAGGGAGAAGATCGAGGATGAAATGAACATATGTGCAATTGAGACAAATGCTACAATGACGCTTTAAGACCCTGTTATAAAATGTCCTCTCGAGTAAAGTAAGTGCACCAATTATACATTGTTTACCAGACTTAGTAAAGCTAGCATAGAGAAGGGGAAGATATTTTCTGTGGTCTAACAAAGAGAGAGAGGTGAAAGGTTTATTTAGATGAGTTGAACTTCAATTTTCATTTTCCATAAGTTTAGAAGTTCTGCTGTCGCAGCAAGTTTGGGGGTCCCAATATGTGCAAATAAGGTGATAACCTGAAAATCATGTTTTATGTTGATGACAATGGAACAGTTGTCAAAGAAAAATTCAAAGAATTTATGGATGAATTGGCTGTACTTCTAATTGGAGATAACCTTTTATTTCCAATTGAATTTGTTTGATAATGAAATGTTGGAAGAATACCAGAGATATAATAGTTAAAAGTTAAAATTTTCCAATATGAATATAAATTCATGAAGCTCCATAAGGCTCCTAATCCATAACAAATGCATAAGTCTGCTGCAACACATGTTAAAGAAGGCTATCAACACAATCAGACTATTCCTAATTATAAGTTTTTGATTTCAGTGTCAGTTTTCTCAGCGAAAACTGTTTAATGGCAACTACAAAAAAACCATTAGTTTNACTCTAGTTTTATCAGAAAATGAATCTGCATGTGCACATGTACATATGTTGCAAGAGCATATTTCCCTTTTTGTTAAAAAATCTCATAATTATGCGTGCCTATGGCAAATTTTTTATTTTTATTACAAGATACTAATTGCAAAAAATCTTTACAAACAAATAGTACAAGAGGAATTGCATATTACATGTAGATGAAAAGAAAAACAGTTCGTAACCCTATAATGCCTCATGAAATAATATTAAAAAATTTGTATGCAATTTTCCATCCCATAGTAACAATTTTGCTGTTGTGACACTTTGTGTTGTATTCAATTCAAAATATTTTCATAGCAGTTGCCATTTTTTAGATTGTTTGTGGTCATTTCAATTTGGGAAACTTAAGAAATGTATGCAAAAATAAATGATAAAATTAGAAAGGCAATAAATGAGGATGAAGAATATGGCAGGGATTATATGTAGCATGTAGATGATTTAGAGGTCAAAAGAACAAAATCAATAGAGTATTCCAATGAGGTCTGAAAACAGCTTATAAAGAGGGAGAAGATCGAGGATGAAATGAACATATGTGCAATTGAGACAAATGCTACAATGACGCTTTAAGACCCTGTTATAAAATGTCCTCTCGAGTAAAGTAAGTGCACCAATTATACATTGTTTACCAGACTTAGTAAAGCTAGCATAGAGAAGGGGAAGATATTTTCTGTGGTCTAACAAAGAGAGAGAGGTGAAAGGTTTATTTAGATGAGTTGAACTTCAATTTTCATTTTCCATAAGTTTAGAAGTTCTGCTGTCGCAGCAAGTTTGGGGGTCCCAATATGTGCAAATAAGGTGATAACCTGAAAATCATGTTTTATGTTGATGACAATGGAACAGTTGTCAAAGAAAAATTCAAAGAATTTATGGATGAATTGGCTGTACTTCTAATTGGAGATAACCTTTTATTTCCAATTGAATTTGTTTGATAATGAAATGTTGGAAGAATACCAGAGATATAATAGTTAAAAGTTAAAATTTTCCAATATGAATATAAATTCATGAAGCTCCATAAGGCTCCTAATCCATAACAAATGCATAAGTCTGCTGCAACACATGTTAAAGAAGGCTATCAACACAATCAGACTATTCCTAATTATAAGTTTTTGATTTCAGTGTCAGTTTTCTCAGCGAAAACTGTTTAATGGCAACTACAAAAAAACCATTAGTTTAATGCTTACATTTTGTGTGTTATATTTAATTTCGTTTTCTATTTTGTTATTTATCCAGATTTCTGTTATATATATTTATATATATATATATATATATATATATATATGCATGTCAGATTTGTATTAGATATTACGGCCTAAAAGTCAAAACCGTCAATACTGTGAAAAGAAAGTAAAAATGTTGTTTACTGAATAAAGTCAAAAATTGTCCTTAGAATTTATACTTAAATTGAAGCTTTTTTTCAAAAATGCAATGAAATTGTTGTTTTTTGCATGCTGGGCTCTGCTTAGTTTTTTAAACACAATGCAACTAGCACAAGTACATGCATTACAATTGGATGATTTCCAACTAACTGAGATACAACAGCCAATCAAACCCAGTGCGCACAAGCACTGTTTCCAATTGGCTATAGGTAAAGTTTAAAGCACTATGCAAATTTATTTTCTGTTAACATTGCTTACAGAGGATTACCACTTTTTATTGACGATAGGTAACAAAAGATATTCTAAAAAAGCATCTTTACTCAAGAAATAATGGTTGATATAAGTCACTTTCTTTTATTGAATTAATGCAATATTTTGAAATGGCTAGGTCAAGTAATGGCGATGCATTAGGTCAAAATTCGGTAGCCAATAATAAGTACGTTAAATGTTGTATAGGCTTAATTGACAACGCATTAAACTGTCGTTTGTTCTGTTTTTTCTGTTATTCATTGTTTAAATATCATAATATTAGCTGTTTGAAAACTCCAATACCATTAATCATTCAGCACATATAGAAATATGCAGGGAAATTTTACTTTCGTATAGGAGGTGTGTATGTTAGTTCATGATATAATAATATTGGAATTACCATCTCAATAGAAATTATCGAGGCACGAACAATCAGTTTTATCATGTTAAGAATTTTCTCCCCAAAAATGAAAAAAAAACCTATGTCATATGCTTACATTTTCTATTGATAAACAAGGAAACTCACAAGACAAAAAACTGTTGTTTTTTGAAAGGGTTATTTAGTTTGCAACTATTATGGTCAGTTTCATAGTCTTCTTTCCAATTCCGATATTTGCATATAAGCAAAGAAATTGTCAACTTCTATTTTTTTAATGAATTTCACTCAAATTTTTATAATATAATACAAATTCTACTGAAACCCTGTTTTATTAATTGGCGATTGCTGCATGTACCTACATAATTGCCACCATATATTCCATTTTTTAGCAATAGAATGTCTTTAAATTCCAAGCTTTTAAAGTTGTTAGAATTGTCTGCTGAAGAAAGGCTTTTAGGCAAAAACAAATGAAATAAAAGTATCAGAAAACAAAATAAGTTTAATCTAATTATATTGAATTACGCATGCATTACATATATGCAAACTGTTCGAATTTGACCACTCCAGCTCATGGTGTGGGAATGGTGTATAATTAAATAACTTTGAAATAATGAAGTGAAAGACAAATACTGTATTTTATTCAATAGGAATTCAAGATTACAATTCTCAAAAATAAAAGATTATACACGGTGGGGCTGAGATTAAAATGTAATATTTAAGGGAATTGGCATGCAGATATGTTAGGGTTGAAACATTTTTTAGTTAAAAGTAAAGCATTTTCAACATTTCTTTTCTATTTTTGCTGAACATCTTGAACGGTTGCGTTTTTGATGGAAAGAACAAGAGCTAGATATACAAGCGCGTTAATTATGCATACAATAAAGGAAAATGATTCCGAAACACGAATTGTATACTTTTCAAAGTTGCTTAACTTGTAATATGGTAATCTAAAATATAGAATGATTAGAGAATCATTGCTGCTCCAAGAAATTATATTTCAAAAATGGCGTGAAAAAAATTAAAAATTGCATAAATAATGAGCCGAAAGAACAACAATAAGAGTCAAAGCAAATTTATTGCTTAATGTATACAAAATTCTACAACCTAACACATGACAAAAGAAAAATAAAATATAAGCCATAAATTACTACAAATTATTATGTACAATATATAATAATATAATCAATGTTTGTGTGAATGTTTGTGTGGGTGCTCAATGTTGGATGTATGTTTCGAATGCATGAAGTGTATTACCGTCCCCTAATGTATACTGTTTTATTAGAAGAGACTGCTTTAATTTTTTTCTAAATTTTTTATAGTTTTTTTCTATTCGCGTTTCATAATCTAAATTATTCCACAATTTAATTGATATGTGATGAAAGCCATTATAATTTTTATCTAAACACAGAAATTTTTGCGATCGCTCATTTAATTTAATATAGTCATTAAGGAAAAGGAGAGATGTTTGCAGAGATTTGAATTTAAATAAAATAGATAGCATATGCAGATGAATTTGGTAGAACGGAGATAATATTTTATATTTATTACGATATACTGATGCTTCATCATGTTTTGTGCAAAGGTTTAGAGTTTTTATACACAAATTAAATGTCTTTGATAGAAGCATACGATGTTTCGAATTTAGGTTAGTTAAAAGAAAAGAACAGTATTGAAA
>CABFPE010000001.1:6253279-6268467 GCA_900660155.1 Hofstenia miamia
GCCTGTCTCCTTTAACCTTTCTGTGATGGGGATTAACTACAAACAGTAGTGGTGCTAAGTTGTCTCCCTGGAATATGCCTCGCCTAAACTTCAACCTGTGTCCGTCTATCTCAGTCTGCCACTTTCCCATCTCCCTCTCTAGAAACTCACCTATTTCTGGGAAACTCCCTTAGCCGCTAACGTCTTCAATACCCACTCATGTGAAATGCTGTCATATGCCTTCCTGTAGTCTATCCATGCCATTGCCAAGTTTGTCTTCCTTCTTCTGCAATTCTCCACCACTGCTTGGTCTATCAACAACTGATCCTTGCATCCTCTTGTTTTTGTCCTACATCCCTTCTGCTCCTCTAGTATCAACCTGTTCTGTTCTAAATAACATGCCAGCCTACTTGAAATCACAGAAGTTAGCAATTTCCAAGTTGTTGGCAGACGTGTTATTGGCCTGAAAATTCTTACAGATTCATATTCAGTGTACAATTTGGCACTAAAAAACACTCGTTTCAAAATTTTCACCAGATTTGCCAACCTAGTTTTAGTTGTGTTAGTCTGGTTTTGGAATGAGTCATTTAACGTGGATTCGCCTTTGAATTAAAATGATAGTTTACCAAATCAGTTGCAAGATTCCGTCTTTTACTCATGAAGAGAAGCTAAATAAGGAATAATTTTGAGAATTGTTTAAAAATTCCACTTTGTTCAAATATCTCTGCATTGTAGACGTACTGACATTTTTGCCATTTTTATGTACTATGTATTCTCTAACGTCTGAAACCATAGAATGCTTCAGAACAAAATTTGAAATTGATTGTTTCTCTGAAGGGTAGAATTTCCTTTCTCACGGGTAATCCACCACTTTGTGGAATTTTAAAGCAGCATTGAAATGTTCATTTTAGGCAGATTATATTATCCTTAGTCACAGTATTATAAAGATATTGAAGTTTAAATCGTTTAGATTGTAAATTTTATTATTCCTGCGTATTGCCAGAAATAGAAAGAGCAAAGAAAAACCTCATTGTGAACTGATTGTAAACCACATAAACTGGCCGCAACATACATATATAATTATATTTATTTTGAATAAAATATATTTTAAAAGAATTTCATAAAGCAGATTCTAATAAGTAATCTTTGGTATATTGCTGTTGCAAACTTACGTTATGAGTGCGTTTAACTTTTTTTGAACAATATATTACTTTAACTTAATTTAAAATTAAGGATAGTCAATAGAACTTTAAAATAGAGATTTCTAGCAACATCTATGCATGTTCAGTTTTCAGAGCAGTCCATATCCAATACTGCTGTTAACACACTAAGTTTAAGTTTGGATCTCCAATGTGAGAAAATTGCAAATAACAACTGGTAATTATTACTAAAATATAGAAATGAAAAGAAGTAGGTTAATAGCAATAAATTCTTACGATTTTTTTCAACCGATACCAAAACCAATATTTTTCATCATACGACACCTATACATCATTTTTGAAAAATATCACCGATGCTTAAATACGATACTTTAGGCAATTGCCTATAAGAATATTTTGCTTTTCTGATATATCGAGTTCAAATGCTTGCAATGAGGTTTGTACAATATTTTACGAAAATGTATGTTGAAAATTTGCAAATATTTTCACTATTATTACTGAAATATTTCAATGCATAGAGGCATTTCACGCTTTTGAGAACTTCATTATAGCTTCTATTTCTATGAATTTAGCCAGGTTATGGCACTTTATATATATATATATATATGCATGCGCTATATACGAAATTTTAAAGTATCTACAAGGAGCTGAATATCAAAAAACATATGGCGCTGGATAAACGGGTTCACAAAATTTTTTTATATGAACCTCAAACATATACATACAAAATAGATGTTTTTAATGCACGATGTAAAATATTTTGGATAAGCTGAATTTATATGGCTTTCTATCAAAAAGAGCAATGGATGCTAATGACAACCACAGGATATATATATATATATATATATGTGAATTGTGAGAATAAAATCTTTTATTATTGATGCGTTTCAACATTATAATTTGTCATTTTCAAGATAATTAATTGCTGTTTTTTCCTTCTTTTTCAAAATATATTTAGCTTGCTAATGTCTTTTTGCATATTCATTGAAGGTCTTTCAAAGAATTTAATTGCAATGTTTTCCACTATTTTTGTTTCTTGATGCTTAATAATTATTTGAAAATTATTTCTTTTTTGGTAGGTGTGAATATAAAATATTTCTGAACTAAGATGACCTCACATATGATCTTTTATTCTTCTGCTTAAATGTCGTCTGGTCTCGCCGATGCATGAATAATTGCATTCATCACAATTGTAAATATAGATGAGTCCAGATGACAAATCAATGGGTACTTCATCTTTGTTTTTGATAATATCTTGTGTTTTAATTGATGTTAATATTGGACAAATTTTTTATGCTAATAGATCTTTTTTAACATTTTGAGTTGTTTCTTAAGTGTTACGGCATTTTTTTGTGTAAGCTAATGTCTTTCTCAGCTTCACCACTATATGCATTAAGACAATGTGCCTGTTAAATTGTGTTTACAATGTTTGATATGCGACCACGATCCTGAAAATTTGAATATCTTATTGAAAATGCATTTGTTAAAAACATGAGAGAAGTATATAGTGATAGCTTCAAGAACAGCTTTCAAAGGTGAGACCACAATCAACAGTGATCTTGAAGGAATTGACAATGCATATGAAGATCAGTAGCTTCAAAAACGGTGATTTCATTGTTGAAGGAAATAATGCAATATGGATGAAATACTTCAAATAACAAGCCAGCACCAATAACACTATCACAATTTCTTAGGATGGTAATCAAGTTGAAGTCAAAATACTTGATCATTGCACTAATTGCACAAAGCTCCTTGAAACTGCATCCTTTTGTGGAATATACTTCTTCTTGATAAAGTTCATTAGAATGCATTTTGAATTTTTAGTGTTTGTAATAGGGTAGCACTCAAAATAGGGTGCCTGGTGTTACGATCTCGAGAAGCTGTGCTAAATTGATTCTTGATTGTATATGTAATAAGATTATTCATATTTTGTAAACTGACAATGATGGTAACACATCAAAATCGATTTTTAAGCACTGTAGAACTTGCAGGGTTTGAAAGACCTCAAATGTTACCATTAAGAAACTGTTGCATTTTTAAATTTGAAATTAAAATTGCTCACATTAAGAAACATTCAAAAAAAACTCTCAAATTACATTTCAGTTTCAGCCTTTGGCGGCAGCAGCAACAAAATACTACATCCAATAAAACATCAATCTTCCAAAATTTTGCTGAAATCAGATACAAGGGTATACTTCTGCCCATTCAATATCAAACCAACATTGTTATACTAAATTACTCAGCATTAATTATTGAAGACAGCATTTATAAAATTGCGATTTTACACACCCCAAAGTAATTTAAGGAACTCCTACTTTTTTAAATAGAGAATGCATTGCTCTCAATATTTTCTCCTCATATAAATATGACATGATTTCATTAGCATAATAGGACATTAGTCATCTCTCCTAGTTGCCAATTTTCTCACTTGATTATGATTGGTAGTAGTATGAGGGAAATAAGCAAAAAGTTTATTGCCCCACTTATGGAGCTCACCATACAATTTTTTATTAAAAGTTTTCTTCTGGCATATACTAGATTGATTAGTGTTGTGGCATACTGTTAAGTGAATTTGCTGCATGCCATTTATCAGTTTAGAAACACATCACTCAACACTAATTTCATTGTACTAGGGAACATCTTAGATAATGAAGTTAAGGCCTCACAGCTGAACATAGCTTTGAATGGGCTAATTCCCGTGGTAGAGTGTTCAGATGTATTGTAAAAATACTCTATAACTTCAATTACTCTTTTCCATTGCTTGCCTGCAGTATGTGACAGAGCTACTCTTATCAACTTAATCAGCATTCTATTTAGCCTCTCTACCAACCCATTTGCCTGGTGATGATAGGCTGTCATGAATTCATATATTATTTCTAATTCTTTCATAAATGCTTGCATCAAGTTATTTTCAAATTGTGGACCACAGTCGGAGACTAGTTTCTGCATTGGTCCATACTTTAGAATCCACTCTTTCACTATTTTCTCTGCTATATATTTGGTGATCATGCTATTTAGTGGAATAATTCTGGCTTATTTGGTGAAATGATCCACCAGGACCAAAAGGTATTGAAAACCTTCGTCATCCTTTGACAGCTGTTCCAGATACATATGGACAACCTTGTTGGGTCTTTCAGCCTATTAACACTCTAGTTCAGCTCTCTGCTCAAGAAAATGACAGGAGAAGACACTTCTCACATTTGTTGATGACATTGATGACTGCAGATCTTATCCCTATTGTGATATTTCATGTATTGAATGTCTTCTCAGTTTGGATTATACCTAAATAGCCCCTTTCATGTACTCTTCTCACCAGATCTCTCTGAAAATATTTGGGAATTGCAAGCCTGTTATTCCAACTTTTTGCATATAGAAGGCCATTCTCAGTTAACTTCCTATTATATCATTTAAAGCAGTGATTTACTGTGGGAGTCGTAGGGAAGAAAGGATCCTTAATTCATTTACTTATTTCAGATAGGACCTGATCATGATGTTGATGGTGTATTATTTCTTCCTCCAATATTTCTTCACATACCATTATAGGCAAAATGGCTTTTCTGTTTCAATCAGCATTAATTTCAGGAAGTAACTCATATTCAGTATGTGGAATGAATCCAAATTGAATCTTCTCACCTGCTGGTTTCTTAAGGTCTCATTTGTAGGTAGGTAGGGCTGTCAAATAATCAGCATTGAGGGGCAATCTTCCAGGCTGATGCTGAATGGAAAATGAAAAATCATTTAGGTATTTGATCCATCTGGCTACAATATTTGATTTGTCTCCCAAGAATTTTTTAAGCCAAGGAAGTGCATTATTATCTGTATGTGCTACAAAGGTACGTCCAAGAATGAAGTAGCGGAATTTTTTTAACAATTCAACTAATGCCAACATCTCACATTTGGTGGCACCATAATTTTTCTTGGCTGCTCTAAGTTTTCAGCTGAAATATTGAACAGGACTCTCAATTCCATCAATTACTTGACTTAACATGCCACTGCACTGACGTCACAATCAACTATAAAGTCTTTGCTGTAGTCCGGGGTATTCAGAGACTGTGTTTTCTTTAACTCATGTTTTATCTGTTCTATGTTATCCTGTTTGTTCCATGTCTTTTGAACTCAGTGGACTTCTTTAACCAATGTGATATATTCTTGGTTTTCTCAGTCAAGTCAGGGATAAACATCCCATAGTAATTAAGAAAACCCATCAGTTGTTGTACATCTTTCCTACTCTTAGGTGTTTCAATCTTGTCGAGGAAATCTTTGGCAGTAGTTCTTATCAATATTTTTCCATGTTCTATTACCCTTCTGGGGAAGGTTACTTTGTTTTGCCCTAAGGCACACTTATTTCCATTTACCTTGAGACCAGCTTTTTGCAACAATTCTAAGGTACATGTTAATTTTTCCAGGTGTTCAGAATAGGTATTGCTAGCAACCAAAATGTTATCAATATACACTGAACTCCCAGGTTCCATCATGTCTGCATTATCTTTAAGAACTTTCATCACATAGCACTGAAAGGTGGCTGGAGCATTACATAGACTGAAAGCCATGTATTTCCATTCATACAGGCCATATGGCATGATAAAGGCAGTCTTTTGTATATCAGAGGGTCTCATTGGTACATGCCAGTAGGCTTTGCAGAGATCTAGGCATGAGATGAATTTATATCTACTGGCATCATATAGTAAGTCCTAAATCTGTGGAAGAGGGTAAGCATCTTTTATGGTCACATTATTTAATTTCTGAAAATCAATACATAGTCAATATTTTTCACCTTTTCTAATGAAAACAGTTGGAGCAGCATAGGGACTATTGCTTCCTTGTATAATGCAGTTTTTGATTAAATCACTTAGTATCTTTTCATACTCTGTCTTTAAGTTTTCTGGCACTCGTCTCATGGGTAGGCAAATGGGCTTATTGTGCTTAGTCTCTATAGCATGTTCTTCCCTGGTGGCCTGCCCCACACTAATAGTTCCATAACTTCATTCTTACTCTTCAAGACTGTAATAAGTGATTTTCTCTCCACATCATGAAGATGTGGATGTGTGTCAGTATTAATAGTGGTGATTTTTACTGGACTCATGGGCACTTCTAGATCATGAATTGCTGTACATATTGAGAGGCATGCAGTATTCATACTTTCTACCCACACTGGCACAGCCACTATTTCTAATTGAGAAGTGTCAAACAGAACAAGGAACTTAGAACTATTCAAGATAGTAACATAGGTTTTTCCACACCAAACATGGCACAGGTCAGGAGAAAAAGTAGCACCTTTATAATATTTCCGTCTTTGTCCAGCTACCATTATATCCCTGTTAAAGTTGTTTTCAGTAAAGACAGCAGCTCTAGTCCAATGTTTTGCTTCCAAGTACACTGGATCAGTTAGTTTAAAGTAGATTTCCTGCTCAGGAACAGCAGTGAGTTGAGTAGCTTCATGGTCCTTAATAGAAATTGTGTTATTCCCACAATCCTTCAAGCAGGAATTATGTTCCAAAAAATTATTCCCTAAAATGATATCATATGATAATTGGTGGTCTAAAGTATCCACCACAACCAAATCAACTTTGAACAGTTCCCGGTTAATTCACATTTCAATATTGTGGAATTTCCCTTTCAGGGAGATCTTATTTTCAGATGTGTTGACAAGCTTAACTAATGAAGGATCTAGAGCATCTCCACTAATATACAGCTCTGTACAACATTTTTCACTAATTATAGAGGCTGCTGCCCCAGTATCTATTGCTGCATTGACTATTTTTCCATTTACTTCCACAGCTATCATGTTCTTCCTCATCAAATTGGTGATTATGAGAATGTCCTGCAATGTTTTCCAGGAGATGGCACTCTATTCAGTTTAAAGTCTCAGGTGTATCATCATTAGCAAAATCAACTAAATCTTCTTTGGAAGGTTCCTGGATTACAAATCCCTCTCCAGCAGCTATTAATGTATGGCTGCACTGCAACTAGTTCTCAGATGGCCCTTTTGTCCCCAACAAAAACAATGAATCAATGCCATATCAAAATCCTTTTTGGAGGAGGCCTTAGTTAGAAAACTACTCTCTTTTGACTTATGTTTACTAGATTTGGGTTTAATCTTTAAATCAGTGACATCTTGATCTATGCAGTTGGAATTGTGAATCATATAAACAACACTGATAGCTTTTCTTTGGGGTCACATTTTACTTCTAGGCAGCCATGGATAGAAGGGGGGAATCCCCAACATTTATATGAAAAGTGTTCATGCTTCAAATACTTATTTGACTACTTATTTGAAACAGGTGTTCAACTTGGTTGATGTAATTGCAGATGTCATCACCTCTTTTCAAAGACATGTCACATAACAAGGTTTTGTATGGATGTTTAATGTGCACAGCTCTATAATAGTCCTTAAGGTAACCAACTAATAACTAGTAATCTGTCTTAGTAGCACAATCAAGCATCATATACTGATTGTATGCTAATCCACTAAGATACAATGGGAACTGAGATAAAGCAGCTTCTTGAGACTTATGGTATTGCTTCATGGTTAATTCAAATAAGAAGAACCACTTGTTGAATGACTGAGAGACTTCGTCAATTTGTCCAGTAAATTTAGGAAGCACAGAATTTTTGCTAAAAAGTTCCTGTCCTCCACTAGATTCAGGGGGAAGAATCAACTTGGTAAGCTGTGGTTGACCACTTGTCACAGACCTGATAGGCATACCAAGATTGGGACTTCCATCAATTATATGTTCATGAACCATAGGTATAACTGTAGTTTTAACCAGAGCAATGGGGACTGGATAAAGCACCTGAGGCATCACCATGGTGGATAAATTAGACACATTAGTAATCAAGGACTGAGTAAAAGTGGGATTGCAACTTGTAAATGAGGTATAGAATGACACAGAGTTTGGGGTGGATGTTGTTAACTGTTCATTTTGAGAGTTGGGAAGAATCCCTGGTTGAGACATGAGCATCTGAGCAAACTGATTGGTAAGTCTTTCACCAAAGTTGTCAAGCACTTTGTCCAAAGCAGAATGGGTGACATAATCAGTTGACATATGCTAAGGTGAATGAGAATACTCATGCTTCTTCACAGTGTTTAGCTCATTGATATGGAGCTCTATGGAAATTATTGATTCTAATGTTTTTCTTTCCATTTGTTGGAAGGCAACATGTTGTGTATTAAGCTCAGCTTTGAGAGACTCAACATAGTGCTCACTCTCTATTCTCAGGGCAACTTGTTGAGACAATGAATCTTTTAGATGCTCTATTTCCATTGTTTGTGCATTGAAATGTGGGGTGGGTTGAATGGGATTACTGGAAAGAAAAACAGGAATAGGTGGAGCATTCTGAGTGTTAAGAATTCAACAATCAGTCCTCTGGGAAACTTGACTTTTAGAATTTGGTAACAATAAATTAAAGAATGATCTGATGGTACAAGAGGTAATGTTCAGGCTACCAGTGCTTGTACAGGGGATACTCCACATAGGAATTCCAAAACAAGGAGAACAAACAACTGTATGATTAGAATCCATTTAGAAATAAACAAGAAAAAATAACACTTCTCAGAAAAACTAGATAAACTGACATTTGGGAGCACTCTCCCCACTAACCAACAAGCAGACTTTACAGAACAGTAACAAACACCAAAAAGGGGTACAGCAGTATTTGGTAATAAATCCAACAAGTAGAAGCATAGAGACATAAGAACTTAGACAAGTAACACCAACACAAAACAAGTTAAGAGCATCAAGCAATTGATCCACCTGCACACAGTTGTTTGAGATCACATCAGGGTCACCATGTAGAATCATGGGCTGGGAACTCTAATTACACTACAGAACTCATTGTCACAGTAGAAGGTTGCAGAAGTGACCTTATTGTAACAGTCACAATTCCATTTAATTAGAATATTAATAATAAGCATTGGTAAATCATCCAAGTAACTAGTAACTGTTTGGGCAACATCCAAGATGACCAATTCATATGGCCTCCAGCCAAAGTGATGTCCAAAAAGAAAAGTGCATAATTTGCCTGATTGGTGCTACCCTATTTGTCTCACATTTTATTATCTAACTCACTACAACTTAAACAGCTCAGTTGTTTTCTTATCTCTCAGCTCACTAAATAATAGCATGTAATTACCATGCATTCATGTTAACCAACAGTATAATATCATCAAAGTGTAATCATTTATTAGTGCATGTACTTGTTGCAATCAAATGAGAGGTTTATTATTTCTATACATAGCTGTACACATAACCTAATGTGGTCTGCAATTTAAGCTTGCTTAATGTCTGAATCACTACATGTTGCATCAGTACTCCAAAATTGTTGCCAGAACTTACACAATCATTATTATATTGAAAAAGAATTTAATAAATGAAAAGATGAAACTGAAGTTGAAGCTAAATAAAATCTATTGACCATTTTCTACATTGTTTCTCATTATATACATTGTAAAATATTACCTGCCTTTGCTTACAACATAATATCATGCAATGATCATGTTTCCCTCACAAATTAAAGGGGACATTAAACTGTTATTGCAAACTAAAATCAAAATAAAGGTTTACGTCATATTGACCTCATTACAAGTAGTAAAATCAAAATAAAATAATTCCACAAAATCCCTGAGTGATACCTTCATTAAAACATGATTTCCACTGTATATGTCAAGTTCATAGCTAGCATCAGTTGTTGTATTTGGATAAATTTTTCCATAAAATCATAGCATTTCACCAGGCTGGTCTAAATCCACCTCATATTCTGAGTTGTTTGTTGCTTTTAATTGCCTACCAACCAACTTAAATTGTATTGAAACACCCTTGAGTTTAAGAATGGAGTTTATATCTTTATACAAAGCTATGCCTGTGCTTGGAATAAAACTGCAAAAAAATTTGGATCCATCTTTTTTCTTCAAAACCCACCACTGTGTCTTAAGATTAAGAAATTTTTATCAGTGCCCAATATCAATAACTGCCATGTCACATGAATTATCAATCAGTTCATCCAAATATGTAGTAAATTCGCCCAACCCCACTGGGCAGCATATTCCATCTTCTCCACATGTGTCAGATACTAACATTACAAGAACCATTACTTTCATGTCATCAATGAAGTGAACCCTTCAATTTAAACCATGCTTATTTATTAATTAAAAATGAAAACTATTTATGAATGTGGGAAAAATCATTAATTTTATTACCTCATACAAGAAATCATTGTCAAGTTGATAAAACACAAATGTATTTTATAATGAGGCATGTGAAGTGATGGAAATTAATGTTTTGCTAGTGAAATAAAAAATTAACAATCAATTTATTATGCACTATTCACAAATTACATCAATGCAGGGTGTTATGATAAATTTCCAATTGACAATGCCACTAGCTTTTTTCCATGTTTCCCCATTTGTTCAAATATTGAGTGTGATATACAATCTCCCTCCACCAGTGAATCTCATCAGATAGTCTTACTCAGTACAAAATTTCATTGTTATTCTATTGATATACAATTTTGAAGCTGGTTTGTACATCAGATTTTGTTTTTTGGTGTATGACGGATATGATACTAATTTTTTCTTTATGTGTTAGCAATAGGGGACATTTATACAACACAGGCAGACAAGTTCTACCAACATGCTGAGGTTCTACAATGTCTGTGTGTATCATTACAATATGATTCCTGCCAAAAATATCACAGTCATAATTTGTGGTTTTTACTGTTTTTCAATACATCTTTCTGTAAAAACCTAGTAGATTCCCAGCTTGGGCCAAGCCTATTTTATAATATGAATCATTCTTCACCATTAATAAATTGTGAAATGTTCTAAATTTTAATGAAATACCATAGGGGTCTAACAAATAATTTATATATTCATAGAGTTCAAGAAAGCTATGCATATGCCCTGAATAAATTTCCAATCAGGTAAACATTTGATGTTTAAGATTAAGAAATTTTGACAGGTATCCAGAATAAATTAGCACTACCTCACAGGCATTATATATTGGTTTGTCCAAATACATTGTAAATTCATTAAATCCATTGGGACAACATACCCCAGCCTTCCATTTTTTTAGATAATAATGTTGCAATAACCATTTATATATACCACCTGTCTATGAGTTTGTTGTCAACCAAGTGAACTTGCTATGTAATGTCTACATATTTTATTAAATTGTACATGTGTTTTTATCAAATACAAGTTTTAGATAATTTTATTAAGACCATTATCAAACAAAAAATAATTAATAAAAGGTAAATTAGTAAACACAAGCACTTCTGGTATTTTATTAAAAATTAAAAATGCATGAAATATACATTAAGCACCACATATCAGAGATGTTCCTTGTAATCTTGTTTTTCTATCACCCTCATAAGCATGAAATCCTGGATAAGCAATGTGACAATAGCATTCAATATTGGGATAATGTTTTAATTGATGTGCAAGAGAATCTTTGAACATTAATTCACAATTGTCATCTTGTATAATCACCAACCAATGTGTACCTGGATGATTGTATGGACTTACATTTACAATTAAAAATGAGCCTTTAACCAAACTTGCTTGAATATCATCTGAGGGATGTACAGCATAAAATCAAAAGTGGAGTGAGGGAAATTGTAAGGAAATGCATCTAATCTCATCAGTGTCCATTAGATATTTAAATAATTGGAAAGTCTCCAATAGTTAAATTTAACATAGAACCAAAACAATAAAGATGGTAGATGGCTTAAAATTGGTACATTACATAAAAATCTGTAAAATATCAGATATCCACTGCCAATTCCAAATTTTCTTTTAACAAAACCTTAGCTATCATTGAAAATTGTGTGTATTCTAAACAGTTTTGACTATTTCAAAAGCAAGTGTATCCTTGAATTATCAATTCCAATCAATCCAGAGGGGGGTTCATTTGCAAAGCTTTTCAACACCAACATTGTGTATACTGTGTTTCTGTAATAGATAGTTTGTAACATGCACAAACTTTAAATGTTGGTCTTTGGTAGAGTGAATACAACCTTCCACCAGTCAAATTTCATCAAGTTTGAACATCTTTCTACAATACAATGATTTACAAAACACATCCTTTTATAACTTTTTGCTGCTTATCAATATAGACTTTGGAATTGGTTCCCCCAAAATGATAACTTCCATTTATTTGGTTACCACATTTTCAAAATCCAGTGTTAAATGTATATTCACACCACTCAATTCAGGATACAAAACCTCATTGTTGACCTCTGCAATGCTAGTCAGATCAAAAACCATAATCACATGTTTGTTATACTATGTGTAGGGTATTCCACCGCCATCATTATTTATCCCCAGAGCCTTTATTGATTGATAATATGCCTGTGCATAGTTGTCATCTCCAATTAACATGGGGGTGTATGCAATATTTGATCCTCCACAGGTTATAGTAACTTGATGAAGTCCTCTAAATTTATATGAAAATGCATTTGTAAACATTGTGCCTGTAAACTGGTGATTTCAAACTATTTCCAAGGCAATTCTTCTAACATGTTCATTGGAAAAAACATTTTCTCTAGTAAGCATGTTCTGACACACTGGAATTATAAATGTATGTGTAAGAATTCTTGTAAAGTGGGATGTAGCAGGAGTTGCCAATAGTGTTTTTTCAATTACCAAATGCACACTTTCTTTGACTCTGAGCTTTTTTGAAGTTAGAAAAGCACCTGTAATTTGTGTTTTGTAATCTGTATTTTCATCTGCAATTAAGGAAAAGTTGTCTTGTGATCTTAAAAGCTTCAGCCAAATATCAACACCAGGTATTAGTAATTTTTCACATTGGAAAAAATCAATTGCAAGAGGGCCATAGAAGCTTGCCACCTGGCTTTCCCTGGTTAGCACTCTATGTCCTTACTGACCATCTTGTTCATCACCAGCCTTTATCAGTTTATCAGGGTGTTTCTCATAGTAATACTCACTTGATGTTAGTATTGAAGTCTTGGTAGCTGCACTTTTTGATAGTTCATTGGTGATCATAACCATAAGTGGCCACACTGCACCACCTGTATTTAGTAAAACACCATTTGCATATAAACTATAATTGCTGAACAAAGAGTGTAAGGTGTTATTTGTTAAACAAACTTGATCTTGTTTTGTATCATCTGTGTCATCCCAAACTAGTTTCCCAAAATCACTTTTGCATACAATTTTCACCAATAAATCAAGATATATACTCTGCAATTCAAAATACTCATGTTGTCTGACCTGAAATTAAAATCAATGAGTGGTCCATTAAAACCAGAAGTTGGGAAATATTCCTGTGTACTACCTCCATTAAAGTTTACCAATATCTTATCACATTTGAAAATATCCAAACAAAAATGATTGAACATGGTCATGGCAGGAATCAAACTAATATCAATTGTCAATGTGTACAGGTATTTATATCAAATTCTTAAGAATGTCAGTTTTCTTTATGGCAGGTTTTTTCACTTTGCATGGACTAGGTTTATGTTGTTTTTTTGCTCTGGAAACTGTAAATTGTTGAATTTTAGCATTACCAATTTGTTTGCAATTCTGACATTGTTTATTAAATTGATTCCTGACTGTGTTTTTCCCTACATTGGCAATTCTTTGTTTCAAAAATTTTTTTTACCAGAGACTATGTCATTTAAACCCAAAATTGATTCATCCAAAATCTCATTACAGATATTGCTTAATACATTTTTCAAGGATGGAATTATTTTCAATGCTAGCAGTATAGTGACCCACCCAAGTGTAATAGTCACTTCAAAGCCTTTTTGATGAGTTATTGCTGTAGGGTTTCTACCACTTGCTTGTTCATTATAATATTGCTCCATACTGAATGATTTGACAATTACACATATAGGTTATTTATGTTACTCTATTTTTTTCAATGCATGCTTCCTAATTACTCTAGTCAATTCCTGCTGGTAGAATTTTCCTTTAATTATTTCACAGCAATCATCACTATTTGATTTTAGTTCATATGTAATAGGGATCTTAAAAACCTCTATTTGAAATTATGGTGAATAGCCTTTTCAAAAGTGGTAAATCAGATTTTGAAATTATTACCAGATCACCAAGGCAAAACAATGGTGGTCAGTAATGCTTATTATTAACAGTAATTAGTTTTTCAACCAACTAAGGTACATGTTTTTTTCTTACAGAATTTGGTGACATGCCTATTGTATGATTTACTCTGGAATTTAACATGCCAACAATTTTTTGAAGTTTATCTATATATTTATAACCCTGCTAAAGTATAGATACTTGAATAGAATTTTTTTCAAACTCCTTATCACTCTTTCCACACACACTGCTTTCATGTTTGAATTTGTGCTATACACTGTTATATTATTTCTATTGCAGATATCATTAATCACTCCTTTAAATTCTGTACCCCTATCAACCCAAATCTTTTTCACATTACACCAGTTATCAAATTTTTCAAAAGCAGACAACACATGTCTAGCACTTTTATTATACAACAGTTATACATGAAATTTTTTTGACAAAATATCATAACAAATAAGCAAGTACTTTATCCCTCTATTGTATGATGCTAGAATTTCAACAACAGCTAAATCTATAGTCCATATTTCATCAATGCCAAATGCCATAATGTAGCATAATCCAAGGCATAATGCTGCTAAGAAGAGAAGATCAGAGGATTAGTCAGAATTAAGATCAAATTATGATTTATTGATTATAAACAATTTAAATTTAATTATCATCATTATGTTGTAATATGCAACTAAGAAACAATATAGCAAATTAGTATTTGTTAACAAATAATTTGACTAAACAAAGGGGCAAAAATGCATCCATTATTTTTAGCCATTTTGGCAGATGAATAAATTCAAATTTAAAATGACAGGTACTTTTTGAATTTAACTATAAATAGAGTGAGAATCAATTTGGAAACTGTTGAAGTAAATTCTTTGAAAATCTTATCATTAGATTTTATTTAGTTTGCTTATTTATAAATCATGTCAAGCTAAATGGCAGATGCAGTAGTAATGGCTTGGGCATTGATCCAAGCCATGAACCTGCATTTATGT
>CABFPE010000001.1:6268622-6307030 GCA_900660155.1 Hofstenia miamia
CCTTGATCCAAGCCATGAACCTGCATTTATGTTAGGTGTATGAATAGGAGTTTTTCTCTGTTTAGCTGACTATTGATTCATTTGTTTGCATGTATTAAATAATTGATTATCAGAGGTAAGGCTAGGTAGCCTACCATAGGTTATATCTGTATTACATTGTCTTATTAGGTGACCTATAAATAGACTGATAAATAGACCAAGCATGTATTGCTATCTAAATGTAAGGTAGTAAGCTGCAAGCAATTATTCACTTTGTTTATCTATGTTAATTAAAGCCAATAGTTTTTGGTAATGGCTGAAGTAAAATTTATTAAGCAGCTAGTGACACTGCCAGGTTGTGAAGTACAAAATTACACATTACAAATTGAGTCTAAGTCAGTTACATCCAGCCTTGAGAGCTGCACTGAGTTAGGATAGGGAACACATAAGTTACTTTGTTGAGCTGAGACATGGAACTACTCAATCAACAACAGAGGCACACAGATATGGATTGGTTCAGAGATCAGAGTTGGCTGGAGGCCATAATGAAATCAGGGAGAGGAACTGTGGCAACAGTGTACCTAAATAGTATTGGGTTAATGCAAGCTAACAACAAAGTATCTCATGTTGGAGTAAAGAATTAATATCAGTGCATCCCTACTCTTGTACAACAGGAAATAATGATTTAAAAGAATAATTAACTCTCTGTTGAAGCCTGTTAGCATATGCTACAATAACATGCTGATGTGGAAATTTTCTCACAGCTGACTTGTGTATGATGTATGTATCATTTGTAGCAAGTAAATTTCATAAATTTTCCAGAGTTATTTTTGGGAATTTCAATTTTGCTTTGTGATACAACTCATAAGCACCCCAAAACTAGCAGATGATTTTAGCATTGTGTACAACTGATGCAAGTGTTTATCCATTACAATTAATTCCAATCCATAAGTTTCTTTCTATTTATTGCATCATAAACATGATTATTTTTAACTAAATGTGCAGGGATTGTACCAATGTCTTTTAAAATTTCACACAGTCTTTTTTTTGATGTTTGCAAGACATTTTTGAATTTGGTAAATGATAATGAGACAGCACTTGTATAAATTGTATCATTGTGTAGGAGAGTGCTTATATTTGAACTGATTAAAAGATTTTTTAATTCATCACCAGTTGTGTTATCTTGTTGACATTGTCAATGTTGTGTGGGTGTTTGAACATTGCATATCATTTTGAATGAAGGGGGTTTGTTGTTGTGTAGAATAACAATTACTCATTTTTAGCTGCATACTGTCACCATCAATATGCTGTTCTTGACATCAATCTGATGTTAATCTATTGTAATTTTCCAGTGAAATAAGCACTGTTTCACCCACAGACATTGTATATAATGATTTGATATTTTAATGTGTTTATATATTATATATAGTACATCATAATGTATAAAAGGCAATTGAAAAATGCTAGTCCATTTGACATGCTTAGAATTGTAATTTTTTTCCACTTTGAATCTTTTAATAGTGCAGTCTCTGCATGCTGACAGTATTTTAGAAATGTAGTCTTTTCATCACCAAGTGGCATAATTTCTTGTTGAATGTTAAAAATGATCCCTTGTACTAAATTTAAAATTTCATCATCTCCTAGGAATTGAATCTTAGACTTTTTCAAGCATCTCATTAGGAATTTGTAAATGATGCATTCTTGAATCAATTCCATAGAAAATTTGTCTACCTTCAAGGTTTGTTGAAAGACGTAATTCATTTGGAATGTCCTGAGCAAAGTTTACAAACAAATAACCATATGGTTTGCTAACAGCCTTTTTATATGCAGCCAACAATTCACACATAATTCCCATCTGGGTTCCTAAAATTCTAATCTGTGCTCTGTCACACACTGAATTAAACAAAAAAATTCCAGAAGCATTTTTCTGAATTAGACTTGAGTAATGTCTGAATGGGTGATTAATACAATACCACAATTTAGGTGCCTACCAGCAATAATGAGATTAGCAAATGCCTCTGATTGTAGCACCTTTTCACCCATGTCATCAAATATCATTAACAAGTTCTGAACACTGTTTTCACCTAGTAAACTTTCTGAAAATTCCTTGAAAAATTCCACATGCTTCATTTTCACTTTAAATTTGCTATAAATATTACTTTGGAAGTGATGATAAAAAAAATTGATTGGAATATCTATCAAAATAATCTTTATCAATTAATTTCCCAAAAACATGTTTTTCCTGAATTTGATGGACCACTGAAAATTATAATGTCTGAGTGTTTTGCAAAGGAACAACTTTGAATGTAGGCATGGTTTCTTTATAATGAGAATAGTATAAAGTTTACATTAAATTATATATTTTTTAAAATCTAAACACTTAGTTTCAAATAATTTGTGTTTTTTCCAAGTATTATATATTGGATGTATTAAATTATTTTTAATGTGTGCTCTACTATTGTATTTTTCTTGAGTGTTTTATTACTAATATTAGAAAAAAGGAATTATTACTCACTCCTCTATTAGTATTCTAATTTTGCACTTTATTATTCCATGGGAGTGTGTGTGTGATCTTTGTGCTTTTTACAATTACTGTATAACTATAACTGAAATTAATTAATTTTTAGCAGATGGAATTAATGTGTTGAGTTAACCCATCATACATTTCAGAGATACTCTCCATAAAGCATCCAGAGTAAATTGAAAGCAATAAGTTAATTTTAACACACCAGAGATTGAATGCACTAATGGGTTTTGGAGTAGGGAATTTTATTGCTTTTTCATTTATATGTCAAAATTTTGACTAATCAACTCATGCTTTTGAAGCTAGTTTAACAGCAAATGAACTCTGCTAACAATTTTAAAAATGCATCTCCACAAAGAATAACCAGGTATGTTATATACATTTAAACAATTGTATATGCAGTATTATTTTATTCAGTTATACATATTGATGTAATATTTTGCTTCCCAGCATACACATTTTTAGTATAAATGAATTTACACATTAATGGTTTATCCAGCTACATTAATTGATGTATTATCTATTTACATCATACATGTTTTTTTATTTAAACTAAATTACATACGTTTTTGGTTTATGGGTCTATTTATATTTAGTATTTCTCTTTCCTATGTACACAGTTTTTGGTTAAAGCTAAATTATACATAATGATTTTTCTGTGTTGAATATTTTGTTTAATTACATTTTGTTAAATTACTTTAATTTACAATTGACTGAATGGAAATATTTTGTTCAATTTCTTATTTTTAACTAACAACTAAATTGTGAATATTGAATTATTAAAACTCAAATTGTTTTAATCACCTTTGTTTAATTGCTGCAATTGACTGAATGGAATTATTTTGTTTAATTTCTTATTTTTAACAAGCAATGTGAATTTATTATAGATATTATTTTCATTATGTAAAATTTTGCTTGTATTTTTCTAACTTTTAAATACCACACGCCTATGTTTTTGCGTGTTAATAATACACTATTTACAAACAATAGTACATTTAGATTGGTGAATGCATCATGGAGTTTACAAATTTAACAAAAAGAAATCATATCTAACAATGGAGAAATTGTCATCAACTATGAATAACAAATGTGTGATTGTATGTATGCATTAAAGTTACAAAACCCATGTAATGTTGTATACAGCCATGCAAAGTTATAAACCAAATAAAAGTGAAAAAAGTACAAAACTCGACAAAAGCAGTGAAAGCTGGAAAACCCATGTAATGTTGTATACATCCAAGCAAAGTTATAAACCAAATAAAAGTGAAAAAATCATGAAAAGTCGGCAAAGCAGTGAAAGCAGAAAACACGCACAGCTACATAAACCCCCATAAACCAAAATAAAGTGAAAAAATGTGGTAAGTCGAGAAAATATGTATCACTCTACAAATGTGTGCAACCCAAAAAATCTGTATAAACCAAAAAGAAATGCAGAGAGAAGAAGATCGCCATGTAAAAACTAATATATAATAATATTGTATATTGAAATGCATGTGTTTGTATGTATAAATTATATTAATAACATTGCATGTATAATTTTTAGGAAATGAATTTGCGCCTTTATGCATAAAACCCTGTTTATTCTTTCCAAAAATGTAGCTTGCTTTTATCATGTATTGTACCTTAAAGTATAACGAATATTTTTGGCTATTGGTGACAATATACGAGCTTATATCAACAACAAAAACAGCAACAACAACAACAACAACAACAACAGCAACAACAGCAACATTGATGATGATAAACTAACACAATAGACAAAATTTAATAGTGTGATATATGATTATTATAAGCAAACTTTAGAATAAATTACATTTTATCTTGTCTTAAACATGTGGGTTTTACCATATGCCTTTATTAAATATTTGAAATTGCAAACTAGCTTTATGGTTTTTTCAGAAAATTAATTTGTTCATTACTGAAATAAGGCATTATGCTTTTTAATGAGTATTATCTCTCTGAGTCAAACATTTGTTATTAATTTTAATAAAAAAAAAATTATGTAATGTAAAGTAAAACATGTAAACTAAATTAATGTGGTATTTCCAATGTTATGTATGTTAATAAAAAAACAAGTATGTAAAGTAAAACATGTAAGTTTGACTACATAAATAAAAAAACTAGTAAATGTACATGACTATACAACTCCCATGACGTCAGTACAACACGACCCCCGTCAATATTCACAACATCACAGGGTCAAAGGCCTCCCTCTCGACAAATCAGAGAAAAATTGAACAGGCTTGCTGCGACCTCTTGATCAATCAGAAAAAAATTGGAACAGGGTTGACGCGCATATAACTACTAATTTCAGTTACTGTTGATTTGAAAATTCCATCGTCAATAACTCAGCCAATACGTGTTGTATTAATTGTTTTTAAATTGGAAATTAAAAAATGCATTTAGAAAAGTTATATAAGCCAGGTTCCAAGCTGGTCTAGTGTATTGTTTTACTGATTGTTTATTTCTTAGGTGATTGATTTCAATTACTCTTCATTTAAAAATTTAATCCTTATTAACTCACCCAATAACCTTTCTATCAATTGGTTTTAGGTTTTTTATTGAAAATGCACATAGCAGAGTTGTTTGAATCAGAATTCAGGGTGGTCTAGTATTTTGTTAGAAAAAGGTGGTGTTCTGCCAATTATGATTGTTGAAAAATAATTCACTGGAACTTTTTTTGCCCACTGCTTGAGGAATTGTAAGTCTTTCAGTGGGAAGCAATAAATTAAATGCATACTAATTATATCATACATAGAAAAGTATAAAATCTAAGCATTGAAAAGATTTTCTACATTTTGTAAAAATCAGTCAATGATGTGATTAAATAATTTACATTTTTTCAATCAGCAACATTGATTTAGTCTAGCAACATTGGATAATATAGATAAAGCGAAAAAACTAAAATTTGTCACGTTATGTAATCATTACATGAGATGCTAAGTACTGTTAGATTAATTGCTTAGATTTTACCACAATTTTTTATGGTTTTATCCATTTGCCCTGTTGTGCACAAGGCTGCATGCGACATGCCATTGTGTAAGATGTGCTTGATAAAACTTGTTTTGTTGCCCTATGCCCGTGAGTTTGGATGTAAGAATTAGAATGTATAAGATGAATAATAAAGCTATTAATTGGGTCAAACGTCATGATTTTCTTATATTTGAGTGAGGTTTAAATAATTTTATTATCAAACACTAGCTGAAGTGGTGTGGAGCTTTTGTATAGTAATTGATTGCAAACAATAGAATTTAGGTAATAGTGATGTGACATCTATGACCTTTCCTCCATGTGATGCAATGTCTGAAGATAAATTACTTGGAAAATGTGCTTAGACGCCAAACATCTAAAATAGAAGTGTGGTTAGGGTTAAGATAGGATTGTATTCTTAGTGTCTGTACAGGCCTACAAAGAATAGACTAAGAAATCAGCAATTCTTAATAAATATTGATTTGAAGGTGACTGACTAAAAATAAAATCGATTGCAACCTCATGAGAGTGGTGTTAGTAAAATCACCAAGAACTGTCAGGATGACTACGCCTTGCAAATTGTTCACAGTCACTACTTCACTGCTTTTTCTTAACTTCTAGACTTTAAATGATCCCATGGTATCCCTAATACCAAACAACGATTTCTGAAAGACTTTGAACTATTATTATATTACCTTAAAGAAGAATGTTGTCTAAGCTACCAATTTGATTTCTAATTTTACAGGATCATTTTAAATCATTGTCTCTTTTGTTCCAGTTCATGCCTAGAATTCACTTCTTACCTGAGAAAAAACTGTGCCCAGCAAAAATTTTTTCTTATATAGAAATAGTACGCATATTATGGATGTTTAAACTAGCAATAGCTTTAATATGGGTTACTACTGCAATGTATTCAGGAGTAACACTTGATGTATTGCTTGGCAAGAATCTGCAGTATTCTCAGTAGTAACAGAATAAATCATTTTAAAAAAAATCATATTACTGAATTTTCAAATAGATCTTATAAAGGGGGATGTTGGCTGGTAATCTATGCTAAGAAATGCAGGCTTAGGTTCTTGATAGGCAGACATTACTTTTTTGTTTGACTGTATTGCCTTTCCATTTGAGACAAGCAACATTCAGTAGAATTTGGTCATGCATCTACAAACAGTGTCACTTGTGTCATTGAGCTATAAAAACGTAATGTTGAAGAAATTACAGAATATTGATTTGCGTAGTGGCAACCAGAGTTGCACTGTTTTAACCAAGTCCTTTAAACACCTTGAAAACAACAGCAATATTAATTTTGGCTTTTATTTAAGGTCAATGTAGCTGACAACAGAGTGTTTACTTGTTTTCTACACTGCTGGACTGTCAAAAGCTTGCAAACTTCCATTTCTCCATACAATATAATACTCATAAAAGTGTATATACCAGTGCTTTATGAGAAACAATATTTTTTTACTACTTATTATTGTATATTAAAATAGTCATATTTATAAATTTTCTAAAGTTTTGCTTCTGCAACTTTGAAGTGGCTCCACTTCAAGAAAAAAATGATGAGTGTAAAATCCTGAACTATTTGAAATTGGTTTAGAGGTGGTGCCAGTCAGTATTACGGAAATGTATTATTTTTGTTAAACCAGTTAATTTTAACGTAATATAAGTAGTCTTAGGCATCGCATTAGCACTCTGCACTAGCATGACAATGAATTGGAATTGAAGACAAATATACCGATTAAAAATGACTCTGTATCTTCTCAAAATTACGAAATTTTCAATCCATATATTCATTTGATAAGATATTTTTGAAAATGTGCACTTATTCAATTGATAAAATTTATAAATATATGTCTTTATGTATGTGAATTTATATACAGTCTGTTCCATAATTCCCTACGTTTCAAATTACTACTGCACTTAATCAATAATACAAACAAACATTATCATTAATATAATCAATACATCTATATTTAACAAACAAAAACTAACATCAAAAAGTAATCCAAGTACAATGACTAATCGTAAGTGTCGACTTGCAACCCATCAGAATCAATGCAAAGTTGTAGTCGACGAAAAGTACGTGCATCTATCTTTGGAGGAGATTCCATTTTAAAGTTAGCAAAAGCATTGCGAATTGACTGTTTCAGATCCTGAGTTGATCTTGCTTTTCCTTATGATGCCCCAAAGAGCATTATCAAATGACGTTAAATCCGGTGACTGAGCAGGCCATTGTATTATTGCTTAAATGCAGTAGTAATTTGAAACGTAGGGACTTATGGAACAGACTGTATTTGTCACATTTTTAGCTGAACAGAATATTCGAAATGAAAGAGCAAGAACTCCCCCTGATAGGCATGCACTTTGTCTCTATATATAGAATCACAAAGGTTTGCAAAGAAAAATTTCAAATAGCACCAATTTCTGTAATTCGGCAATAAGAAATCTTCCGCTCAATTGCTGGAATTTTGACTAGTATTATCCAGGAAGATTGAGAATCTATTCTTGTAAGTTGACTTAAAGAGCAGGTATCAAAGTAAACGTATCTTTGAAAGGTTCAATTTCTCCGTGATATTGCTCATTTCAACGTGGTGAACAGCATAACACCAGTGAATCAGTGTCAGAAGTTGATTTTTAGGGGTGAATCTCCTCATGACAAGAAACTTGGAAAGCTTGGTCCTACCTCATGCATCAAGCATGTTGGGTGCTTGAAATCCAAATACGCATCCTAAATTTGGCTATTTTGATCTCAGTTCAACATTGAAGTCGCGGAGGTAAAAGCATTGGGAGATATCGACAGCTATTTTAGCAAAGGTGGATATTTAGGTTTAGTACTTGGAGCTACTTGCTCCACAGAAAACTAGACACGACTTAAAACTACTTCAATTGTTTTATTCTTATCTGCAACGTCAAATAGATTGTGTATTTAGGCAATTTGTTTTATGTCTTAGAGGAACTGATTTTCGTGAGTTTGCTGTATTTTGACTTAAATTTGGCAGCACAACGGTTAAAATTCTGGAGGTTTCAAAGGATATTGAAAGATATGAAATACTGAAATGAGCTCAAGCTGATAGGACCAACAATAAAGTAAAATGTTTTCTGTTTTCGCAACCAGAAGCAGTAGAAGGTTGTTTGGAGCTGAGTGCATTTGATACCTATTCAAAAAACTGGAATATAGACTCACTAGCAGTTGCTAACGAACTTTCAAATGAAGCAATTGCAATGCTCAATAGTGAAGCATAACTCGCAGTATGCTTTAATGATATGACAGTATATATATATATATATATATAGCTGTATCTAGGTCTGTTTCACATCTTTTATTAGATGTACTTTCAGTTTTTAAGAGAATTTTGGAAGGAAGCATATTTTTGTTTAATTCTGAAAAAAGGTTTTAGGCAGCAATACTTTAAGACGAAAGAATGAAGACATTGATTTTTCAAGAGATCAGTCAAATCAGCGTTAAAAATACTCTACAATATTTGTTTCTTTAAATTTAGTTTGATTTTTTTTCAAAAAATGTGATTGATTCAGGAAAATTTAATAAATATTTTATTCATTCTCAAGATCCAGTTGCATTATGATAAATTTAATAAATGCGCTCACCCATGTATTATTAGGCTCGCCCGCACCTGCCCGAGCCCACGGGTGGAGCTACCCCGCAAGACACTAATCATTATTCCTAGTATGATTTTTCTAACGTCTTTGTGATGATAAGGATATCATCTTGAATGTTTGCCTCATCAGAAACATCTGAAAAAACTTGAAAAATCGCACTTTTGAAAATCTCTAGGGGGAATGTTGTACTTTCAACAAACGTATAAGTCGTTCAAAGCCTCGATGGAGTGCAGTGTCTCATAAATTCTTCAAATTCGATTTCGAAATATCCGCTAATTACCTCAATGAGGCTTAATTATATTTCATTATCACCGTCTATAGCTTCACAAAGTTCTCCTTGCATTTACTTCAAAACTTCCTCAATCATCGCTCATCCTCTATGAACTATAATTGAGGAAAATCGTAAAAACATTTTAAACAAATTCTTACTTCTGTCACAAAAGGCTAAATGCTAATAGTAGTGTATAAATGACAGACTTACGTTATTCAGCATCAAGATCTGGTCCGTAGCGTACATGGTAATCAGGTAGTCAGTGACTACCATAAATATTAATAAAAAGAATGATACAATTTCAATTTTATTTCCTCAGATTATATTTGATTATTGATGCTGATGTATATTCAAATTATAGTTTATAGTGATAATTCCTCGGCTTATTAGAAATTCAAAAATTCTAAAGTAAATACAATTTTGTTTAAGAGCACATAAGTGTTTAATTTACAGGCAAGAATGTGAACTTCTAACATCCGAACACTAATTCACCATTTGTACGCCATACGTGGCAAAATTATGAATTCCGATGTAGTCAGAATTTAAAATGCCTACGACCCGCACATATATGCAATAGCATAAACTCTACACATTTGTTGCTTCTAAACACACTTCTGTTTGGTGGAGAATACTGTAAATAAACAGCGGCACTTGTGGCGAAATTGTGAATCTTGAAAAAGTTAGATTTTAACTCTAAAATACCCAAACCAGTCTTTTTGACCGGAAACAACATGTCTTGTTAAAAATTTCAGTTGAACTTTTGATTTGGAATTTCAATACCATTATTATATTATGATGCAAAATTATTTTTAGTGATCATTAAAAATTTTCATTGAATATTAAATGTATTTTCACGTGAATACCTACAATACCCATTCCGGTCGTTTTGACCGATAAGTGTTGTGAGTATTCAAAACACTTAACAGACTAACTTTATTGTAGGAATTACAATGGAGCTAACTCTATAACATCTTAGTAATGTACAGTGATTCTCAGCATTGAATGTTCTTCAGCATTTTGCCAATCTTGATCCAGAGAAATCATAAGAGGATGATGATTCCATGGATTTTGATGGCATTATATTTGAAAATCTTATTGAAAATGATGATTTAGTCATCTTAAAATTGTAGTTCAATATATGAACCCATATTAGACCCATCGGAAAATCTCATTGCTAAATATGACACTATTGTGGGAATAAAAACATGAAAATACAATATTGAATAATGTAAAATCTGGTCAAGACGATATTATTATGATCTCACCAGAAATTAAAGTGTCAATAAAACGAAATTATCAAATCTGATTATTGCATGAAGAATCATCTTTACTGATTTTATGCTAAGAAAAAATCAATATAATACCATTATTAAATCCAAGCTTTTAAAACCAATGTCAGGCTCATCAATATGTGAAATTGAAAAATGTATTGGCTTTGTTTATCTTAGAGCTATTGTAAAATCACTTGGTTATCTAAAGCATGAACAGTACCAGAAAACTTAATGTCAAGGTAGAAGGTTGCTTAGGTGAACACTAACTAGAGCAACCCTGATTCTAACGATAAGCAAGAAGACGAGTAACTGTTGTTTTATTTACAATAAAAAGTATCACCTTATATACAATTTTGCTATTAACATGAGAAAACACTAGACTGGCCGATAAAATAACGACCAGCACCGTCTGACGCTACAGTATTCTTGGACTGAGGCTTGCGTCAGTTCATACTCTTTGATAAAAACGATGTAGTATCGCTCTAATAAAATATTCCATGTCGAGAAATCAATTTTGGTATAATAACCTTCCCTTGATTTGATTGTACTTCACCTAGATCATCTCGGATTGAATCCGTTAAATTTCCTGTAGCCCGAGAGAAATTTCAAGATTTTACAACAAATTACATCATTGCATATAAAATTCATGAAAAAATTGCTGTTCTTGCAGACAGTATATTTATTCTAAAACAGATAAATTTTGTTTAAAAGTGTGGATTTACAAGTATGTAAAGCAAAATATTGTCTAAATCAAATTCCTTATCTCGACTCACATGATTCAGATGAATCTAATTGTCCGATTTTGTAGCTCCCATGATTTTCAAAATTGGATACATTTGGATTCCGTATGGTATTTTGCAATAAATATGTGTGAAGCAATCGTAAGCTGAATTGCTTTGATATTTTTAATTGAATATTTTAGTACAGGTCACTTTGACCGGTGTTGGGTATTCTTAGTAAAAAAATTTGCTGTAGTTCTATTGTTAAAATGACTACTACTGGCATCCCAAGTAGCAAATTTTCGCATAAAAAGCGCGTATTTTGGCTGAAATATGGCTTTCTTTTCGCTTAAAAAACGCGCAATAAAAGCGCTGTTTTGGTACCAAAATGCAAGCTTAAAACGCGCGTAAAAACAGCCTTTAAAATGCGCGTTAAAATAGCTTTTAAAACGCGCTTATAATAAGCAATTTAAAAAAATATAATCTGTATCTATACTCAAATTCTCAGAAACTAGATCATCCAGTTTTATCTAAATATATCCTAAAAAGATTGAATTAAGATTACGCAATAATCCAAAACATATAATTCAGCATATAAGAAGTGCTTTAATAAAAATTAAACTTTTCGTTTTTCTGTCAGTAGCTCCACGTTAAATAACAATCATAATTTTAAATAACAAATATAATTAACATTCTAAAGCAATCAAGTTTTTATATTTACCTGAATTTCACAAAACATTCTGAAGACTTTTTCATTGACTTAATGCCAAGTTTACTATTGACTGATGAAAGAAGTCTAAAAATGTATTGCTACAAAAAGTATTACATCCTATGCAATGTATTATATATTTATTACTACTATCAATTATCTAAGACACAGTAATCAGTGATAATAGCAATGTTAATAACTTTAAATGAAATATATTAAATATAGTCATAGAAATACGCAAATTCTAAAATGAAAAAACGAATTTCAAACAAAATTATACCTACATTTCTGAATAGGAACAACTTCATTCTGTAAAATAGATGGGCCATTTCCTCTTCTTCAGGTTATGATCAATTTTCATTTTCTAAACAAAATATTTCATAGACCTATGCATGTAAATTCGAAAATATATTTTCAATAAATAAACAAGTGGAGATACTGACAATCCTCAAACAAAACTTCAATCAAGTATGTTAAATAAAATAAATAATCAGTGACCTAAAAACCAATTAATTACTTCAAAAAATAATAATAATCTATAGAACAGTAATACATTTGTATTATGCTATTAAAAACAAAGAAGTTAAAAAAGTTTGCAAACCAAGGTCTTTTGATGATGAGACTTATTCTTTAGCACCTAAACTAATTATCAAATATATTCTCTAGAAGCACTCTTGTGGATTCTATGAAAGATTAACATAACAAATTACAAAAAATACTAATTCTGATGAGTAGAACAACATTGGGGAATGAAGTGAATATACCAGACTTTTCACCTGTTCCTTTCCAATTAAGTTTGCGCATGAGGTCCACTGACATGATTTTGTGGCAAATACGCCTAATAACGGAACTTGCGTTGTCACCACCACACATTCGAAGCATATGAATCTAGACGAAATTTGAAATACTATTTGAAATTATTGCTCTATTTTACAGAAAAAATCATAATTTTTTTTGTATTTCATTAACAAACGCTATTTTCTGAGATAGAATTTAATATAGTTAAATTTCAATTCTAAAAAATATTGCTCAATTTTAATTAAGAACCATTTCATGAAGGAAGCTTGAATTATCAAGACGTTGATTAAAGG
The DNA here is from genome assembly GCA_900660155.1 of Hofstenia miamia. Lineage (NCBI taxonomy): Eukaryota > Metazoa > Xenacoelomorpha > Acoela > Hofsteniidae > Hofstenia > Hofstenia miamia. The sequence goes on from CABFPE010000001.1 coordinate 6,281,775, forward strand.
CTTCTAAATATTCTATAGTTTGGCACTGCTTTGCAGATTCATTGTGTGTGTTATTTATAATCAATGCCTTCACATATTGTGACCACTAAATCGAAGACGTTTACTTTTTTACTATGTGAAGACGGTTTGGGGGTAGTTTTTGTACCCACAGATGTTATTGAATAATACAAGTAGTTTCATGACAAGCTTAGCAAGCATCATCTGATATTCAGCCCTGGTTCTTTTTGAGAGCCCACCCTCATCAAAACTTTGCTATCATAAGCAACTAATTAAGTCTTACACAAATTTCGTAGGGATGGGAAGAGTGGAAATATGTCAGGTTATACCACATTTGCTACGGGCCTACATTTGACGAGCCGGAAAAAATATTAATGTGGGCTGTGGAACGGATCGGGCCAACAATAAATAAACAGCTGGATGAAATGTGGTCCTCAAATTTTAAGTAATCTTGCAAAAGAGTATGCTTGAAGAAGATTTCCAAGTATGTTGCAAGTTTGCATTGCAACTTTTATTCAACAAACTATTTCAGGTTCTTAATTTTTGATTACTGACTGAAGGTTACGGGCAAAGTAAATGGGCCAAATTAAACCTGGCCACCCAATTTTTANATTTTTTTTGTATTTCATTAACAAACGCTATTTTCTGAGATAGAATTTAATATAGTTAAATTTCAATTCTAAAAAATATTGCTCAATTTAAATTAAGAACCATTTCATGAAGGAAGCTTGAATTATCAAGACGTTGATTAAAGGCTTCTAAATCTTCTATAGTTTGGCACTGCTTTGCAGATTCATTGTGTAGGTTATTTATAATCAATGCCTTCAGCTCTCTGATCCGGTTTTCGTGGTGCACTTGCACTCTTGATATCACCTCTAATTTTTCACTGTTTTGCCTAAAAATGTTATAACTACTTTGATAAATATTAAGTTAATAACCTTAACTGAGCTAGGATTTGACTCAAAAGCACCTTATGATCTTCTAGCATCATTCTAATGTCAGTTTCGCTAAAAAATAAAATATTATTCCATAACTATGACAAGAAATACTTTGATTGACATTGACTATTTAATTTAACAATGACATACATGTTTCTATAATGAAATCAAGTAGATTAGTTAACTTTCATAAAATTCAAAAAATAAAATATAGCTAGTATTTGATTCCAAATATTCAGACTGAAGTTCATGTTCATTAGATTGATTGCTATTCTGAGGTAAGATATCGTGTTGGCTTGAATCTACTGTACTAACACTGCACAACGAAATATTCTCATTAAAAAATTCAGAATGTACTTGACGCCTTATCCTTCTAATTGATGGTGAACTTGGCATTGAAAATAACTATAATTATATTATCTAAAAAATAAACATTTGAATGAGAAAATGTTTTTTTTCTAATAACCCCTATTAATATTTCTAACTTTGAAATAGGGAGCTTAAAAAATGCTTATAAGGAGATATAACCATATTATGATATCAATTGAAAAATTTTCTCTATGTAGAAGGTTATATATATTGCTGTAACATATTGTGACCACTAAATCGAAGACGTTTACTTTTTTACTATGTGAAGACGGTTTGGGGGTAGTTTTTGTACCCACAGATGTTATTGAATAATACAAGTAGTTTCATGACAAGCTTAGCAAGCATCATCTGATATTCAGTCCTGGTTCTTTTTGAGAGCCCACCCTCATCAAAACTTTGCTATCATAAGCAACTAATTAAGTCTTACACAAATTTCGTAGGGATGGGAAGGGTGGAAATATGTCAGGTTATACCACATTTGCTACGGGCCTACATTTGACGAGCCGGAAAAAATATTAATGTGGGCTGTGGAACGGATCGGGCCAACAATAAATAAACAGCTGGATGAAATGTGGTCCTCAAATTTTAAGTAATCTTGCAAAAGAGTATGCTTGAAGAAGATTTCCAAGTATGTTGCAAGTTTGCATTGCAACTTTTATTCAACAAACTATTTCAGGTTCTTAATTTTTGATTACTGACTGAAGGTTACGGGTAAAGTAAATGGGCCAAATTAAACCTAGCCACCCAATTTTTAGAAAGTACATGCACTGTGGGGACAAACGTGCCAAAAAACAACCGACCCTTTCCACTGAGGGCATTGAAAATGCAATCCAATTACACAACTCAACTGAAATATTATGTAGCTGGCACTATTTTTAAAAATTCTATAGTCAATCTATTTAGTCACAGTGTCTAAACGTACCCCAACACTGTGTTTACCTTGACAACAATACTGTATGTTGTCATGCTTAAATAATGTTGAAACTTTAAAATATAGTATTTCTGTGTTTGTCATGAAAATTCTAATCAACATCGACAACTTTTTAGCACTTGGCAAAATTAAAAATTTTTAAGGAAACAATTATAGCCAAGAAGCACTTTCTAATTTAGGCTTTTATTTCAATATAAAACAAGAAATTATCATAAATCTCCCCAATATATATATATATATATATATATATATTAAATTAATATATTTAATTACTTGTTTTAATTCAATTATTTATCTTTTAATTACATCATCATAATTTTTAATTTAATAATTGATTAGATAACACTTTATAGAAGTATATTTAGTATACGCAAGAAAAGCCCAAATCCACTTTTCGATAAATAAATATGACCTCAAAATGCATGCTATGTGAGTAGGTACATGCATATTGTAATCACCATTTCCCAGATGACTAATAGGTTGTATTTGCCCTGATCCGTTGGTGCTTAAAATTGCAATAATTTTTTTTAATAAAAACTGCAATATATTTATTTTAAGTATTTGAATTAGTACCATGTAAGCGAGTGCGTTTGTTTCTTTGAAAGTACATTATGAATTGAAACGCATCTTTAAGTCTTTGCAAGACGTAAATTTTTTTAAATTAATAATTCTCTGCTATTTTTGAAAATTGAATTTGAATCAGTGGTGTTCTTTGTAGTTAGCAATTGCAAATTTATGTTAATTTCGTCAATAATTTTCAATTTTGGATTTTTGTTAAAAGTTTCATTATATGATTCAATATAGTATATTTCTAATCTGTGAATATAATATATTTATATACATTTAGGTTGGTTGTTGAAATATTTTTCAGAAATATCCTGCAATAATCCTCTGCTAATAGAAACCCTCTCCAACTATACTTTGTATGGCGCTACTATTAGAGTACCATGTAATATAAAAGTTGATTTACTCAGTGTCCTTGATTTTGATAACGGTTTCAGTAAGATTTACATTAAAGTTGATTCCTGCAGTATCTGGACAACAAAAGATTCATTCTACATAAGAGTAAAAAAAACTGGTGGAAACATTGAATTTACTAAATATGTGTATGATAGTTCTACACCCACAGTTCACCCTCAAGTTTACAGGAATCTTGGATTGATTTCAAGTGACAACTGCGATTTACGATTTACAAATGTTGATATCTTGAATTTGGATGATGTCTTATACCCTCCTGATCAACATTGCCCTTTCTCAAGTTTTATATTCTTCAAGGAGATAAGTAATGGNCATAAGAGTTCATGAGGGTAGGCATTGTGTAATTATCTAACACAACTTTCTTTATTTAATAAACTTGATTTAGGATATAAATATATATATTTTTCATACAAATATATTTCATAAAAATAATAATATTGCTTAATTCTAGATACACCTGTCACAGGTTTTTCCACGGGGTGTTTCATATAAATTTCAATTTCGCAATGTTTTTCTTTACGTATTGTGATACTGTGATCAATGCTCTGTCATGTGTTTGTGCCGAATCAGTTTCATTGTTGTTTTTTGAGTTAAATATTTTTATGCAAATCTGTAATGATATAGNTAAAAACAGAACATTAAAAAATTTTGGATTAAATAGTTTTGATAATGATGACACAGAAACTCCATAATATTCCAAGTTAAGAAATTTCTCATAAGAATATAAATTCCTTTCAGAACTGAAGTAAATCTAACCTATGTAGAACACAAGAAACAACAGCGCTTCATTGCAATGCACTATTCTGACAAAAAGCACAAGAATGATTGGAATGCATTCATATATTTACTTGTTTCTGCCTAAACAATTCGCAGCTTAAAAGCCTAAAATTAGCTATTACAACATTATCGCTCCAATTTAGCTGCCTAAAAGCTTGAAAACAGTGAAAATAATATTATAAGCCAAAATAAGCCATTTTTCAGCGAAAAATGTTACTTGGGATATTTATTGAATAGCAAAGCTATCTAAACACATTTCGGATTGGTGGATAAAATGCATATGGCTATGAAATTACGCCAAATGTGTCAAAATTCAAAATTAATAATAGTCAGATTTGAAATTGACTACTACCAAGGTGTACATAATAACAGGTCATGCCAAGGAGACGCAACGATAATTATTGGAGGCTCATATTAGTGTGGGTTCAAATGTCTGTCGCTAGTTGGTGTATGCAATCCACCCCGCTACTACATACAGCTTGCTATAATCCTGTGTTTAGTTTATACACAGTAGTGCATAATAGCAATCCATTTGCATTAGTAATGCCTCAAAAATATTGTTTATAAAGTCAAATCATAACTGGTTATGGTTAGATCAAGAAAAGAGAATTACTATCTAAAACAAAAGCTACAGTTGCACCAGATCAACCATCAACATTTTTTCCGCAATGTATCAAAGTATTCTACCCCTACGCCCACATATTCAAAGAACAACAGTAGAAGCATTAAATTCATTCTTAACTTTCGACATAGATGGATAGTTACGCCTTGATGGCGATATACCAGAATAGGTAACTCCGATTTTTTAAAAATAATGGCGTCATCAGACGTAGTTTTTTATGTTGATTCTAAATTTAAAAAAAATTTTGTGAACCGTTCATTTCAAAAGTTATTAACATTTTAAATATAGCATATACATTTTAATCAGCCAATCATTTTGCAGCATTCTTGCTACTTATGAATTGCTCATAGCTGAGAAACTTTATTCTAATTCCAAGTACTGGATTGTGCAAGTTCCTGTCACACAAACCACAGATGTCTTGGGAATCAGCAAATCTACAGCCGTGGATTGGGTATAGCTTCTGTCGGGATGTTTGCTCCATGGCCTTGATGAGAGCTGATATCTCCCCACAGAAGTATGGAGGTCCGGATCGTATTGTTGCGATCGATGAAAGTGTCATTGCTCGCAGGAAGTACCATCGTGGCCGCTTAATTCCAGAAAAGTGGGTCTTTGGAATCTATGATGTTCAGGATCGGCGGTCATTTTTGTGCTTCGTCAATGCAAGGAATCACCAGACACTGATGCCAATAATTCGTAGGACAGTTGCAGATGGTTCCATTATCTGGAATGATAACTGGGGTGCTTACAATCGAATCACCAATTACAATTTCCAGCATGGCACAGTCAACCACTCTTATCACTTTGTTGATCCTGTAACTCGAGTCACTGCAAACAGAGTGGAGTCTATGTGGTCTAGAGCCAAGCGGAACCTTAAGCAAATGAACGGAACTCAAACGCATAAGCTTCCAAGTCACTTGGATGAATTCATGTGGCGTGAATTGTTTGCACTGCTTGGCATGGATGCCTTTGATAACTTCATTCGTCATGTGTGGCAGGTTTACCCTATTTAAGCTTTTTGCTTCAATCAGTTCTTTTCAGAGCTATTTTCAATCGGCTCTTTTCAGAGCCACCCAGTTAATCAAAACTATTTACTATTTTAAATGAATATTACATTGGTATAAAGTATTTATTAGTTATTCATCGACTTTTGAAATCATTTTAAATACACTAACGATAGTTGATTTAATTGAGAAATATTCATTATAAATGTGTTGTAAAATTGGAGTTACAAATTTACCAAGTTAGTATTAATGAACAACCATATGAGGTTTTTCAAAAACACATACAAGGATAATCAAAGAAATAGTAATGTTAGCTTATGATTCTTGGTTTATAGGCAGTTACCTATCACTTTTAAATCGTCCAACTTCATGAGACGTTATAAGTTCATATTCCAAAGATGACTTTAATCAAGACGATTGTAGTTGATCATTCGTCGTGCTTATTTAAAGATACCAAGTGCAATAACTCTAAAGTGGATAAACTCAGCAGTAAGTATCTGTTGCATTGTGCTTAAAGATTTTTAGGGGAGGAACAATATCAGCACTCAATGAGAATGCTCTGTTTTCGTCAAGAACCGAAAACGTCCACAATTTTATTCTAAAATGTCAAAATGTGGTGTAAGATATTAAATGCAAAAGATTTAATAATTCAGTACAAAAATTTAAATATGTATTCAGATGTATTCTTGCAATGTGTGCCTTGGTTTAATGGAAATAGCCCAATTTAAATTACTAACTGAGCTCTCTAAGCCCTTGTGTGAATAAGAAAAGTTCCAGAATACAATTCGGCGACTGCCATGGGGCTCCATGGCTACTGCATTCCATAAGTGCTAGTTATGCCAAAACGCAGATATTAGTCCTTCATTACATCCTTCAAGAAAAAATTATTAATGCAACAGATCTCCACTGGTTTTTTGGCATATACAATCATAGGATACTGCATTTGAAGATTGTTTCAATTTCTTTCACGAGTTGGATTGTGTTTTCCTAGCGATTAATAATAAATTATTGTTATAATTGTTTAGTAGTTTTTAAAAGCAATGCTACTAATTATTTGTGCACGCATTTGATGTGATTAAGCGCAAAAATTTTCAAATCTGGTGTTGTTTAAAACAATAATCCAAAAATATGCAAATTTTTTATTTAGCAATTTTTGTAATTTTATTACAAAACCTTCTCGGAATATTCGTAAAAACATAGTTTTCCATTATTACTTTATCAATCTATGCATAAAGTTAACAAAAAACATTAATTATGACATTAAACGATAGATAACGTCAATAATGTAAATTGAGATTTAGGCCTCCGATAATTTTAGACTTAAAGCTTGTCATGACCTATTATTATGTACACCTTGACTACTACCCGCATATTTATTGAAAAGTAAAGCTCCCGCAACACATTCTGATTGGTGGATAATATGCAAATACCTATTAAATTACGCCACATGTGGCAAAATTCTGCATTAGTAGTAGTCAGATTTAAAATTGACTACTATCAGATATATTGATTTAATACATCACTATTGGATGGATTATTCAATATCGCAGGACGACAATACCATTGTAGAACCAGTATAAAAAAGATGAGGCTGCAAAAGCTCGTAGCAAATTTTATGATGTACCATAAACATATTTATTAATAAAACAGTAATACAAGTATTAACAATTTAAAATGCCAATAAAACACCTTTTCCAGCAGTGGACACACTTATTTGAAGCCGATCACTTTTGATTTGATGTCATCACAAGTTAATTTTATTATTAAAAAGTGCAGTTGATGCAAAAATTCTTTCATTTTAGTATTTTCAATTATATGCTTAAATTTTTTATTAACAAAATTCTTATAATGGTTTTGAATATGACGGCCCCGCGCTGGACCTGGGCATTCATTTTACCAATTGCAAACTGGCTGGGCCGGGATGGGCTTGGTTTTTTGGTTAGTGGCTCAGGCCTGGTTACAACTCTGATATGTAGTTGTATTGAATATATATATGTATATATATACATATATATATAAAATTTTTAGGGAATTTTATGATAATGTCATTAACATCAATGCAAAGTACAAAGACAAAAAAATGTAATAACCCTTTTAAACAACGAATCAGATCTAAATAGGATAATGAGAAGTTGATAAGTTCATATATTAAATTTACTCGTATTTCTTTATTATTTTTCAAATAAATCTCATTCCATTTATATAGACATTTTGTGAACAGTTTCAGTCACAATACTTTTATTGAATTTTCGTAGAGATGTTTATACAGTAGAAATCCTTAACTTTACTTTAAGTTAATGTATTCTTGCGCCTAACTTTGAATTATAGGTGATTTTGCTGAAACCATATTCAATTGGTTAGTTGACTAAAAGGGGGTGGTAATTTATACTATTTCTCCATTTATAAAATCAAGGTGAAATGTGCAAATAATTGAAGTTAGCCTGCTGTTATTTAGTCATTAATTCAATAAACACATTGCGGTGAGCACAAGTGCAAGAAAATATTGATCTACACAGATGGCGCTTAAGTAAGGTTGTATGTACACTTAATGGAAGCATATTTTACACTATGGTGGACCGCTATATGCTTTGTGGTGTTGAATGTACGCCCAATAGTCACAAGCTATTTAGATGAAATGGAGCCAAATGAAGAGTATTCATTTACTGTCATTATTCCGGCACAGTCTGAACACTGCTTCTACATTAGCTTAACCACATTCGACACTGTTGAATTTGAAATTGAGGTAAGTCAATATATAATTCAGTTGTATATTTAAGAATTGCTGATAAAAAATTCATAGCTTTTTTACAAATGCATTTAATCATTCTAACTTTAATTACTAGTACCACACGAACAATATTGAAATTTTAAAGTTTATAACTATTACCAAATTTTGTGAATGATTTCTTCTTGAACACATTTCTGGTGCTTTTTATGTATGGAATTTTAGAGGACTCTAGGTTGGTGGCTTTGCGACTTGATGGCGCATTCTACTGGCTGATTTCGGTTCTCGCGGTCTTTCATCTCGACTGAATCTGAGCTAAAAATTTTGAATATACCTTCGTTAAAAAAGTTAGTGTCTGGGCTTTGTGGGGGATTTAAAACAATTTCTAATTTTGTATGTTTCCTTGTTAAGGGGGTACCCCCACAGAAAATCAATTTTCTCAGATTTGAGGTTATGTTAAAAAATAATGGTATGCATGTAACAACCGAAGGTTCTAACGTTGAAAAAACAAAATGTCGGAGGAATCGGAAATTTGTTGCCATGGGAACATAATAAAAACGAAATAAAATAATATACTTTGTGGCAAATTTTTTCAGGTGATGTGAATCATTTATATAGGCAAACCATATATCATATTGAAGCTAATTAGGGGCCCTATGCAACCACAGAGAGATTTTGTGCAATTTACGAAATGATAAGTAGTAGCGTGCATTAATTTGCATTTTTAATTAGTACTCAGCTCATTAAATATACGTAAACCAATTTTCTAAAAAATCTTTCTGTAGTTGCATAGACCAATGGGTGTACTATATACATGCCAAATTTGATATTGGTACTCCTTTCCTTCTTGAAGATTTTTTTTGCCAAAAATATGCAAAATGCAAGAAAACGAAATGTGGAGAAAAACACAGTTAAAGTGCATTTTTGAACTAAATTAAGCCAAAAACTGTCAGATATTTTCACATTTTTCATGAAATTTGGATGTATTTTCTGAAAAATTATTTTGGATATGTTTAAAGAAGTATATTTTGACTAATTTAATAAATAAAAATTTTTTTACAATTTATAGCATTTTGGTAAATTTTCTGTGGGGGTAACCCCTTAAGAGCCAGATCAAAGCTGAGCTGTTTCCACAACATGCGTTTTTTTGCAGTCCGTGTAAAGCTTATAAATATGTAATGATTCTTATTTTTTATGTATCAAGTGTGGAATATTTTTGCTTACTCCATGTTTTGCAGCCAGGTTCTCGATGGCTTCCGATGTCTTCTTTTCTTTCNATAGGTTGAAAGCATCAAGCAGTTGTGGAAAAAGTCTTATCATTCATGGGCTCCAAACAAAATTGTTCCACTTCTTTTAAGGTATGCTTTTTTTGCTGTTGTTTACATTTACAATGTGTAAATCCTGGTGCTGTGCGTCCCAACCTACCTTAACAGGATTAACCGGACCGGATTTCTTCTTAACTTATCCAAATTTTACCGGATCCTTAAAAATTAACGCTTGCTTGCAGTGGCGGATACAGAGGGGGACCGAGGGGCCCTCTAAAATATTCTTAGAATATTTCTTTAAAGTGGTGCAACATATTACAAACCAGATGCTTTTGTACCCAATAGAGTGCATCAAATTTTTGTATTCAAATTCAATGATTTGAAGAATGGGCATACATTCATAATTTTATGAGAATATTTCGTACTTTACTTAATCTTATATCATTAAAATTCACTAAAAAATTCTCATTTGTAGTGGACAATGAAACCCTATAATGTGAAGTACATAATATATTCAATTTAGTGCATCTTTTCGTGAAAAATATTACACAAAAATACTTTTTTTCTAAAAATAATCTTATTTTGTTGAAAAATATGATACAATTTCACACAATTGCTAACTATGAATATTACTACTTTGGGTTAAAAACAATGCCTAGTTTTGAATTTTAAAATTTTAAAATTCAATACTTTTTAATCAGTACCAAATTATGCACATAGGATTTTATCTTGCATTGAGCCCCTCTAAAAAAACTTCTGAATTCGCCACTGCTTGCTTGGTTACATACATCTATGCTGCATCTATATATAATTCTTATATATCAAACTCAAATTGGTCTATTCCTATGTGTTAACATCCAACTGCTGTTCAATATCATATCGTCAATAATATCTTCTTCTCATTTACCTATTTTTCAATTTTAGGGAATATTGCGGCATATTCTCGGGTCTTAATAGGCTAAATTATACATATATCAACATTATTAAGTAGGCATTATTGAGAGTGATCGTAGTCTATCGAAATTTAATGAAGAAAATATATATTTAAATGGCGTTCATTAATATAAACTAAATAATAAATTTAAAACTTTATGAATAAATTAAAATCTAGTCTATATAGCAACATAAAGCCGAGTTTAAGCGTGTTGGAATTGATAAATCCTTTCCCACAAATTTCTTATTTTTTAAAATGGTGCACGAATTTTTGCAATTCTAGAATTTGAAAGGTGAAAATGTAGAGTAGGACTAGAATTACAATAAGAATCTTTCACCCTTTCCCGCAATTTCGATTGTTTTCTAGTACCGCAATCATTGTAATCAATAAATTTTGTAAATCAGAGATAGAATTACTTAAGGGGGTGCCCCCACAGAAAATCAATTTTCTCAGATTTGAGGTTATGTTAAAAAATAATGGTATGCATGTAACAACCGAAGGTTCTAACGTTGAAAAAACAAAATGTCGGAGGAATCGGAAATTTGTTGCCATGGGAACATAATAAAAACGAAATAAAATAATATACTTTGTGGCAAATTTTTTCAGGTGATGTGAATCATTTATATAGGCAAATCATATATCATATTGAAGCTAATTAGGGGCCCTATGCAACCACAGAGAGATTTTGTGCAATTTACGAAATGATAAGTAGTAGCGTGCATAAATTTGCATTTTTAATTAGTACTCAGCTCATTAAATATACGTAAACCAATTTTCTAAAAAATCTTTCTGTAGTTGCATAGACCAATGGGTGTACTATATACATGCCAAATTTGATATTGGTACTCCTTTCCTTCTTGAAGATTTTTTTTGCCAAAAATATACAAAATGCAAGAAAACGAAATGTGGAGAAAAACACAGTTAAAGTGCATTTTTGAACAAAAATAAGCCAAAACTTTCAGATATTTTCACATTTTTCATGAAATTTGGATGTATTTTCTGAAAAATTATTTTGGATATGTTTAAAGAAGTATATTTTGACTAATTTAATAAATAAAAATTTTTTTACAATTTATAGCATTTTGGTAAATTTTCTGTGGGGGTAACCCCTTAAGAGCCAGATCAAAGCTGAGCTGTTTCCACAACATGCGTTTTTTTGCAGTCCGTGTAAAGCTTATAAATATGTAATGATTCTTATTTTTTATGTATCAAGTGTGGAATATTTTTGCTTACTCCATGTTTTGCAGCCAGGTTCTCGATGGCTTCCGATGTCTTCTTTTCTTTCATATTAATGTATTCATGTAATATTTATATGTATATGTTGAATTGTACTGAAATGTCAATTTAGTGTGCTTTATGGGCGGCAACCATATTTATGTGCTATCAAATTATTCTGTCTAGAAACGTAATTTTAAAACATTGAGTAACAAATAATTGTTCCCAGCTATGTACAAAAAATCAGATTGCTAGCTTGCGTTGTTAATTGATATTAAAAAAAATCAGATTCATGCAAAAAGATTTGTTAGGCAGAGCATATTTTACTAATATGGTAAGTTATCTCAACAGATAATGAATTGGTTTTATTTTTCGTGCTGAATTGTGTTCCAACTTTGAATGTCGCAATACAAGCGAAAGCGACCTTTACATCATCTATGTTTAATATTCTGCGGTTGCATATAGTCCTATGAAGCTGGAACTTCAGATTAAGCATTTTAGTAGAATTGATGGGATGATAATTAAACGAACCAGGCCCCGCACAACAATTTCATATTAATTAATGCTTAATGGCTTAAAGTATTTTGAAATGGAGCTTATTCATGGCAAGTTAGTTACAATTGATACCAATTTTGGTTAATTTGATGTAAATGCACATCATGACGTAGACCCATTCCTACATGAAGTCATAGGAACAGAAGTTCAAGTAATACAGATCAAAATTGTTTGATCCAGCAGAGTCTTATTATATTCACTGGCATAGCTAAGAGTAGGGCTAAGCCCAAGCCAATTTCTTGTTCATGGAGTGAACAAGATGAAGTCAGTTGGCCTAATAATTTTAATAACAATAGTTGATTACGTTATCCGTGGTTAGTTTCTAAAAATTTAATTGCAGTAAGCGACAAAGACTAAGTATTTGATACTGCTATAAAGGAAACTATTTGACAATTAACGCAAGATTTCCGACCACTTACAAATTTCAAAATTATTGAAATTATTATGAATTCAATTTACTTAGTAATGCGAACCTGATGCAGAGGTCAAAAAAGGTATTGCTAGTTTAAAGCTATCTCGGACTGTAGGGTACTGTGGAAGCACCCTTTGAGAATTTCTAGTTGGAAGGAAAATTTAACCCCGATATTTTTTGTTTTTCAACGATATTGTTAGCAAGACAAATATCTAAAAATAAAAATCATACTTTCTTAACTTTTTAAGTTATACACATATTATTCTAAAAGGTTTCTATTTTTATTGCTATCTTGATAGATAAATTCGCACCTGCATCCATTTAACATATTTATTATCAAAAGATGGCCTATTTAACATTGAAATTAATGCAAAATTTGCAGAATTAACCCATGAAAAACATGTGGTGTGAGGTGTGTTTGTGTGGCCAGATTCTTTGATAAGGGACGAGCCTGTGAATATTTTAGATGAGCTCACTTTTATCAGGTTATTAATTAGTTACAAATTTTGTGATAATTTTTGCAGAGCATGAATATAAGAAATATCTCGCCAGTCATATTTTATACCAACTAATAGATAAGATGTGGTACATTTACTGGATGGTGGGCATTTAATCGAAAATTCGATAAATATTTTGAAAATTATTAATCGATTAATTCTAACCATATTTATAGGTCAAATTTTTTACATTTTAGGTATTTTGGGAATAAAGATTTAAATTCACATTATATGCAATTATCTGATAAGTTAACAAAAGAATTCAGCTTGTTTGCAACCATGGCTTAGGAAATATTGACCAATCTAGCAAATAAAATTTCTTAGAAAATATCAAGCAATGCAACTATTTCAAAAATTTCTAGAAGCAGATTATCCCTTAAATAAAGATATTCCAGTTAAATTACATTTTCTAAAAATTATATCATTGGAAAGCATCATATTCAAATGCGTATTTCCTATTTTTTTTCTTTTCAATTATTCATTGAAGCATTTAATAGGACGACTTGTCATTTAAAATTTCTAATATAATTTCTATTATTATTATTACTATTATCTTTATAACTTACGCAATGTAATGTGTAGCAATTATCATAAACAACTAATACATGCTTTCTGTTTGTCTCATTTTCAATACTGTTCTTTTCTTTTAACTAACCTAAATTCGCAACATCATATGCTTTTATCAAAGACATTTAATTGGGGCATAAAAACTCTAAACTTTGCACAAAAGCATGACAAAGCATCAGTATATTGTAATAAATATAAAATATTATCTCCGTTCTACCAAATTCATCTGCATATGCTATCTATCTTATTTAAATTCAAATCTCTGCAAACATCTCTCCTTTTCCTTAATAACTATATTAATTTAAATGAGCGATCGCAAAAATTATTTAGTTTAGATAAAAATTCTAATGGCTTTCATCACATATCAATTAAATAGTGGAAAAATTTAGATTATGAAACGCGACTAGAAAAAAACTATAAAAAGTTTAAAAAAAATTGAAAAAATTTCTTTCAATAAAACAATATACATTAGGGGACGGTAATACACTTTATGCATTCGAAAAATATACCCAACATTGAGCACCTACACAAACATTTGCACAAACATTGATATATATATATATATATATATATATATAGTACATATTAATTTGTAGTTAATTATTTGTTTATATTTTATTTTTTTCTCATGTGTTTGTTTGTAGATATTTTGTATACATTAATTGCGCAATAAATTTGCTTTGACTCTTATTATTATATAAGTTGTTTTATTTTTATAATGTGAGGTTAATATAAAATTCGTGCCAATTTTGACCTTTCAATTGTCAAATTCGTTGCTGGGTTGTGCAGGGCTATCATTTTTCGTATACGCAAAAGCAATCGACGATTCTAAAACTGCAATTAATCAGCACGATTAATTGATTAGTATAAAATTTCCTGTAGATGTACTTGAGAATGAGAAATCGTGATAAAAGTCTTAATTGGAAAATTAGTAGATATGGATGGTTGGGGTTCAGTTCATTGTACAGGAATCACAATTGGCACTTACTAATCCAAAATTTAGTAGTCTACCTAACTTTTCGGAAGTTTGGATAGTTTCATAAATATAAAGGACTTGCCAAAAAGTAAGCCTATTCGTCCATTTTTTTACTTTCATTTGGGATTATATTATTTTTCTGTATTCTTCACAAACAATATTTTTGTATAGAAAAGCCAAAGTTAAACATTTATGTGTGCGGTGGAAGAGATATATGGAAAAGAAATTTTTCTAAGAGTCATAGTTCTACGTTTATGTATATTATTTATATAAACATATTTAGGTTCTTAAAGGGACAGAATCTGTTTTACAGTTTGTGGTAATAGATCCTGTAACAAGAAAGAATATTAACACAGAGCATCCCTCACTGAAATATTTTTTTGATTTGTCTGCCGAAAATAAAGGTTAGCATTATCAATTTCTTTAAATTTCATTCTATGACACAGTGTATCAAAAAATTGTTTATCTTCAATTTTCAAATCGATGCTGCTGATTCCAAAAATGTTAACTATTTATTCATATCGTTGGTTGAAAAAAGTTATAAGTGATTTTCTAACTGTTGATGAGTGATTTCAATTACAGGTCTAGTGAAAATTCAATCCTTAATATCTTAGCCAATACTTGCTCTATCTTTGTGGTTTTAGGTTTACTAAATTGGAAATTAAAAAATGCATGTCGAAGAGGTTCCAAGGTGGTCTATAGTGTATTGTTTTACTGTTTATTTCATTAAGACATTGACTTAAATTTCTGTTGATTTGAAAATTCCATAGTTAATATATCAGCCAATACTTGTCGTATCAATTTGTGTTTAGGTTTATTAGATGGGAAATTAAAAAAATGTATAAAAGCTGTTTGAACCATCTTCCAAATTGTCCAGCCTTAACTATACCAAAATTACATTAATGTATAAAATTGATTTTTTATATTGGTATTCGTATAATTGCTGTGAAATTATTACATTGATATACTTTATTTCAAAATATATCGATTAAACTCGTCCACATAGCCCATATGTTTGTTGAGCAACTGATACTACCTCGTCATCTTTCTTTTTTTATTGAAACGTTTGATTTCACCAACAGGTTCAGAGCCGACCAAAGTACTCAATAGTGTAACTGGTTTTTGTCAAACCACAGCACAACACTTAATTTAAAGCCGTCTTTCTCACACTGGTATTCCACAAGGTCACCACGTTTCTGCTTGAAATCTTACTTGGGTTCAAACTGGAGTCCTTTTGCCCTACACTTTCGTAGTGTACCAAGCATAAATATTGAACGCTTCGTTAAGGAACTTTGTAGCTGAGGAGAGTTGAGTAATTATCAGCATACAAATGGAATTCTTATCTTCAGGGATTGAGTTTGTGGGTCTTAGTACTAAGTTACCACATTGCCCGAACTCCGATTTGACATTTTCTTCTTGTGATTTGGCACAGTAGAATTCTAGTTTATGAATAAGTCCTCTTCTGCCACAAAGAACATATAACCTATATCCCCATTTTTTCGGCATATTGGGGAGATATTGTTTAATGAAATATTTGCTTCCTTTATGAGGGATCAATTGCTTATCAATGGATAGATTCGATTTCAATGGAATGGCTGAGATAAATTTGTAAAGTGATCAACCAATAAACAGAACTTGTAATCCTTTGGAATTAAAAAAATGGAATGTCATCACTACTGATGAAACGAAGATTACTTTAAATTCTCTCCATCTTGTTCTAATGATAAAGTTAGCCACTTCTGGAATCCTACTATTTCTTTTTCATTATTGGTGAATTTGTGGAAGAATGATGAGTGACCTCCACTTGGAAAAACCAATAAACACTCCAAGTTCTACTATGCTAAAACTAAAATTTGTTGCAATGTTCTTTTAATGATCATATAAATTTGTTTCGTCAAATATCATTTGCAAAAAATCGTCACCGAAGTAATCAGAAAAATATTCAAATGGAGTTCTGATAACCATTGCAAATGAGCGATCACGAATGAGATTAGGGGAGAAATTGTTTCAGTTTTTTGCCTCCAGCGCCATTTATCATGTGATCTCCATTTTCCTATTCACTTGCCCCCGATTTAATCACAATTGTCATCAGCATTTGTAGCTTCTTCCAGGTTTTCAAAGTTGTCTGCTTCTTTAAATCGGAAATTCTCAAATTCTGTATATATTTGCACTTTTTCTGACGTTTGGTAAATACATAGACTTTCTCATAGAGTGAGCGTGATATCTTCACTTCATGACCTACTCCAGGAACTTCATCCAATTCAACAGAAGGTTGGGTATCAAAAAAATTTCTCCATCTTGAATACTAAATAGAGGTCTTTAAAAATACCTCAGTGGAACTACCATATCCCATTGTTTTTAGTAGTTATCGAACGAAATACAGGGTGTCCCAGAAACAACTGAACACATTAAAACCCTAATAACTTATCCTACAAAGCATCAATCACATAGATTTTTTAACCTTACATTTTGCACATCATAGGAGTTGAACACTGAAGATTTCAGCTTAATAGAGTGAATATGAGAACTTCTGTGATAGAATAATGAAAATGTGCATTTTTTACTTGTTTTACGAGAAAAAACACGCATGTTTATTCAAAAAACATTTTTAGCAAATCGAAACAACACATTTTTAAATCAAGTTTTCAATGTGATCACCACCGCGCTCAACACAAAGTCGCATTCGCAGAGAAAAGTGGGCAATAGCTCTCTTACGACAGTAATCGTCGATCTCACCGAAGGCCGCTTGAATTCGCTGCTTCAGATGGTCGATGTTGTGTGCCTTCTTGGCGGCCATGCAACTGGACCTCCACGTCCAATCCACCGGGATCCATAGTGGAGATAAAGAAAGTCTCTGGCTCGCCTAAACCAATGAGCTGGCGCTCCATCTTGTTGTCAAAACAGAGAACCTTCGTCGAAACCTCAATCTTTTTCAAATCGGGAAGCACTTTTTCTTTCAGCATTTGAAGATAACATTCTCCGTTCACAGTGCCCAAACGGTCACTTTCTCACCACGCATTGGCCGCTCAGTGACCTTGTGGGGATTGGTTTCAGCCCAGAATCGCAACTTGAGTGTCCCATTGAGCTGAAAAACCGCTTCATCCGAAAAGATCATCAAGGGTAGAAACGATTCATCGTTGTCTATCATCTCAATCATTGACTGAGAAAATTCATGACGTTCAGCTCGATCTTCGTCACTTAACTGCTGCACTTCTAAAACGACGTATGGATGCATGTGAATATCATGTCGAAGGATTCGCTCGACGGAAGACTTGGTCATGCGGAGTACCATAGCACGATTGCGTACTGATAGCGTCGGGAAATTCGCAACTGATGAACGCACTTTTTCGATCTCATTTGACGTTGTCGACGATCGAGGGCGGCCTGGAGGAGGCATGTCTGTTAACATGAAATGTTGAACCGCTTTTCGATGAATCGCGATAATTGTGGCTCGGGTCGGAAGATGAGAGTTACGGCCAAATTTTTGGCGAAATTTTTGATGGACAACAAGTGGGCTTCGAAAACATTCATACCATGCGGCAATGAAAAAACGTTGCTGTGGCGCGTATCGTTCCATAGACTCTTTCCGAAGAAATGAATGACCTGGAGAACTCAAACTTTTAAAATTTAGACGAATGAAATCAATAGTGCTCCATTAAGATTTGAATCTTACCAAACTGAACAGTCAAAATTTCAAAATTCATTAGGATGAAATCAAAGGTAAACGTTGTTTTTGATTTTTAAACGAACTAAACAATGTATCGAGCTGAAACTTTTACAGTTGAACTCCTATGATGCGTAGAATACGTAGTTAAAAATTCATTGAGATTGGTTTCTCAAAAGAGTAGATATTGTAGTTTTAATGTGTTCAGTTGTTTCTGGGACACCCTGTACTATAAGAATCTCATTATCTGAAGCTATTTCAGCTGGATAATAGGGTCCCCAACAAGTTTCATCTGACTAATATGCACGTATGTCATCACCAACATTATATACCATCTATATCTAAAAATATAGGAACGATTATAGAATGAAAAGTAAATGAATTGCAATTCAAAATTAATACCGTATTAGACCATTGTGATAAATATAGCAATTAAACTTAAATGAAAAAATTTGATAGTTGAAATAATGCTGTTATGGACATAGGAAAAATTTACAAAGTAAATTTAATAAAAACAATAGCCACAATAAAGAAATTGCTTAGGCATGGCCTCGCCTTTTACAAAATATTCAAACGAAGCCAAACGCAGGTTACATGTAAGAGAATAACAGGAGTGAATATTAATTATTCAATTTGTAATCAATAATTTCAGTGCTTTTAGTTATCGAATGATGGTGCCACCATGCTTTTGTGAAGCGTGCTATATGTGGCACGCTGGTCCAGTTAAGGCCACTATATCGTTTTATAGATTCTTCATTTCTTAAGAGGATTGTTTTCAATAACTGTTCATTTGAAAATTCAACCCTTAATAACTCAGCCAATACTTGTTACATCAATTTGGTTTGAGATTGTAAATTGAAAATTACATGTAGAAAAATTGTTTGAAGCAGAATCCAAGGTAGTCAAATATGTTGTTTTCTTAGAAAAATGTGGTGTTTTTCCAGTTTTGCTTGTTTCAGAATCACTCATAGCCTTTTATTAGCCAACAATATGATAAAATTGTTGACTTTTTGAAACATTGAAAAATAAAGATAAACAGAAAAATACTGTCAATCTTCTAAAAAAAGCACATATGCTATTTCTATACATTCATTTAGGTGATTATAAGACCTGTGCAAGAAACAACAGTCCCTCTAAAATTACCAAAATAGTAATGATCCGGTTGGTAATCGACAGAAATTATAATGATTCAATCAAAAAAAGAGGCATCCAAGAGTTTGAAAGTGACTCAGTTGAAGCAGCCATGACGGTATTTTATTTGTTACTCTTTATTTCAATATTTAGATCTGAAGTATTAGATATAGCTCATGCCAATGACATGTTTCTAGCAGGCCGGGCTGGATACTGTTCACCAAAAATTACATGCTGATTTAGAAAACTCATTAAACCCAACCCCCTTCATTCTTAGTTGTCAGAGGCTTTCACTTTTATATCGAATATTTGTGATATATTTTAAGTGTTGCAGCCACAAAGCACGCAAGTTGAGTTCATTTCCAGTGCATCTCATTTTTTACCAATATTGTTGTCATTTGAATACTAGCCAAAATAATAATGACGCTAGATGGAATAGTTTTAAGGAAAATTGAAAATTTGGAATAGCTAATTAATAATAACAAAATGAAGAAATTCTCTTCTTAAGTTCTTGTTACACTTATGCAAACTTAAGCTTCCAATGCTTTCAAGAATTTATCTTTGCATTAATCTTTTAAACAATTCGCAGAATGTTTTCTTGGAAACACAAAATCAGTCAATAAATTCGAATATGAGCAAAAAATATCTACTAACACAATTTCAATGGCCTAACCTGGCCTCATTACTTATGTATATGTTGTACTTAGTGTCAATTCCAACGTAAATTCATAAGTTTGCCATTATTTTATCCCAAGCCGATGCTTTCCCACCAGATTTTGTAAAAAAACAGTAGCTCAACCGTACCTTTCTCCTCCCAAATCAGCAGAAGTTGCATATGATTTAAAAATAGAGGTTTAGTGAAATCAACACATTCCTTAAGAAATAATGTAATTTTCAAAGATTGTCATTAATGGCTGAATACTTTTGTAGAGGAATTCATTTGAACAAAGAAATCAAATAATCGAATAAGTGCTGATATGTCAAATTTGTATGCTGTGTAAAACAACTGCAAAGATTCTTGAATATAATCATCAATTTCTCACATAAACAGTTAAACTAGTCATGATGCAACTACATGTAGAATATATATTCATAGAGAAAAAGAGTTACCGTGGTAATGGCGAGGGTTTGCTATGCATAATATATATATATATATATATATATATATATATATAAGCTATTGTGTCAATATGTTTAAACATTAGAAACAGCAGCCTTTCTTCCTTTGGGACCCCGGAAGGGTGGATCAAGTGAAGAAAGGCAATCGAAAACCAAAATCCACAAATCTTTTCCGATCCTATCCCAAGAACCTCAACATCATTGTGATGTTGTACCACTATTAAAATTCACTTTCTAACTTAAATCCAATTATTAATTCAATGTTTTTATGACATCTTGTCATTATTTCAAGACTCTTCAACTTCAGAATCATCAAGAATCCTAAGGATCTTCAGGATTTCTGAAGGCTTCTTCTTAAAATTTTAAGTTGAAATTAAATTAATTTTGTTTGTTGATTAGGAAAAAACCTTGAACTATATATTTTTACTAATTGCTAGTACTACTCATACACCGACCTCAGACTTCAACTGGGTGGGTGGCGTTTGCCTGTTAGAGGTTGTGTGAGGCTTCAGCCGAACTATTTTTGTTGCTGTTTAACCGGTCAGCGTTAAAAGGGGTGCTGATAAAGTTTGAGCGAAATCACGCTTAGATTTTTCTGAAATTTTGCACAGAGTAACTTCGATCGATATCAGCCCTGGAGCCAAAATTGCTAAGAACGCTATTCACTTTGAGGGTACCCCCTACCCCCCCAAAATCGGTCTACTTTTGATTTTTTGCTGATTTTCGGGTTTTTGCTAACGGCCCCCCAAAAATTTTTGAAAGTGCGGGATATATTAAATGCATAATAAAGTTCGATCGATGGTCTATTTATTCATGTAAAAATATTTAATATTAGATAAAAACTGACCGAGCTATAGCCGGCCAAAGTAGGCCAACTCAACAAAATTTTGCAAATTTTTTACGTTTTTTGGCTCTAGCCCATTCGATCTTGCGTTTTGGGCTTTTTGACCTTTAGATGAAATCTTCCTCTAGTCTTGCTCGTTCGAATGAGCTATCAACATCCAAAATCCATGGACTCGAACTCCCATACCAAAATTTCCCATTTTGCCTACTTTGCTGTTTTTTAGCCGTTTTTGACCAATTTTTATGCAATTATCCAATATTGTGCAAAATCTTTGTTGCGAAAAATTCTAATTTTAATATATTCTTGAATCGCATCAGAAATAGATGTTGTGTACAAATTTTCAAGTCGATATACCTTAAAGTTCCGGAGTTATTAGATGAACAATTTTTTCACAGATTGCTAAAAAATCACTCACTGACCAAATTTAGGCGGAAATAGCTCAATGAGTTTTAAACGTATTTTCAATCTGTTTTCATAGTTAGATGCATCAGAAATAGGGCTTCCGAATGATATATAGGATGTTAATATTTGACAATGACAGGCCGAGAAACAAATTTTAAATCTAAAAATTGCGATCGCTTTTCGTAGAATTTCAGCTAATGTCAGAGATTTGAGCTCAATTGAATGCAATTATACACATAGAAAGCCCCGACTATTTAATAGTACTCTTCTATAGTAGTAGTTACTTATGATATCAAATTTTTAACTTCATTTGAACAAGGGTTCTTGAGATATCCTCAATATATGCATTATATATATATATAAGCTAGTGGGGCAATTTGTTTAAACATTAGAAACAGCAGCCTTTCTTCCTTTGAGACCCCTGGAGGGTGGATCAAGTGAAGAAAGGCGATCGAAAACCAAATTCCACTAAGCCTTACCGATCCTATTCCAAGAACCTCAACATCATTGTGATGTTGTACCACTATTAAAATTCACTTTCTAACTTAAATCCAATTACTAATATGATGTTTTTATGACATATTGACATTGTTTCAACCTTCTTCAACTTAAGAATCATCAAGAATCTTAAGGATCTTCAGGATTTCTGAAGGTGTTGTCTTACAATTTTAAGTTGAAATCAAATTTTTTTGTTTCTTGAGTACGTAAGGACTTTGAACTATATAATTATAAAACCTTTTACTATAAATCATACACCGACCTCAGACTTCAACTGGGTGGGTGGCGTTTGCCTGTTAGAGGTTGTGTGAGGCTTCAGCCGAACTATTTTTGTTGCTGTTTAACCGTTTAGCCATAATTAGGGGTGCTACAAGGGATCTTAGCCTCTGCGTGTTAGAATTTCTTGAAATTTCGCACATTTTAACTTTGGGTCATTAAACCTTTGGAGCCGGACGCACTAAGGATGCTATTCACTTTTAGGGTACCCTCTTCCCCCTCAAATACGGCCAGTTTTTAAAATTTGCAAATTTTTTCGAATTTTACGCTCGAACCCCCCAAAAATTTTTGAAATCGAAAAAACAAAAAAAGGTTGGTCCTAGACCTATTGATCGCAAATCGAATGGTGTATTAAGTTTAAAAATCGGATAAAAAGTGACTGAGCAATGGACTACTAAAAATGGTCTACTTCGTAAAAAAATGTCAAATTTTTGCGGTTTTTCGAATCAAGCCCATTCGATCTTGGCTTTTGGGCTTTTTGACATTCAGATGAAATCTTCCTCTAGTCTTGCTCGTTCGAATGAGCTATCAACATCCAAAATCCATGGACTGGAACTCCCATACCAAATTTTCCCATTTTGCCTACTTTGCTGTTTTTTGGCCGTTTTTGACCAATTTTTATGCAATTATGCAATATTATGCAAAATCTTTGTTGCGAAAAATTCTAATTTTAATATAATCTTGAATTGCCTCAGAAATAGATGTTGTGTGCAAATTTTCAAGTCTATATACCTAGAAATTTTAGAGTTATTAGATGAAAAATATTTATGCAGATGGCTAAAAAAATTAAGCACTTACCAAATTTAGGCATTAATAACTCAATGACTTTTGAATGTATTTAAATTCTGTTTTTAAAAATAAATGCATCAAAAATAGCGCTTTCCAATGATAGTTTGAATTTTAAATTTTGACAGGTTGCGGCTGAGTAATAAATATTTTAATTTAGGAAATATGCCCATTTTAATAGAATTTTAACAAATAATAGAAAAAGTTCAAATTAAAAAATTAATTATATTGACAACAACTCTAAATTTCACATAGTACATACTTAACGTTATTAAAACTTCATCTATGCATTGCTTGCAAACATTTACATGTCAGAAGCATTCGTGTTCGTATCATCAATACATTTTTAGTAATATCAAAATAAACTGAAATATAGGATATTACTAAATAAAAATAATATACAGTGCTTTATTGTCCTTACCTTCAAATATGTAACGTACCATTAGAAAATATTCTTATTAAATAAAAATAAATATAAGTTTTTTCAATAATTCATCATAGCATATGTTGTATTTTATTTATTGTTCGGACTAAATATAAAAATATACATGTATACATGTAATATATTTATTATTATAATATATTGGATTGGTTAATTTGTGTTGAGAAGCTACTCAATTAGCCTGGGCGGTAATCACTATTGTTCTTTGTTAGTGGCCACTGCCGCTACGGTGCACTAATTAATTAATTACGAGTGGTTTCACCTTGGGTAGAAAGCTTTAATTGAAACTCCGCTCTGAGATTAACGCCGCGTGATTTGTTTTTATGGCGGCGCGCCTTTGAATAACTAGTATATAAGGCCTCTAAAATTTCAGTCAATCGCCTCATCGAGTGCCTAGAACAGCATGCCCAAAAAAGCTAAACGCAAATCTAGCACTGCTAAGTGCCCAACGTGTAGTGGCTTTGCAAAGTCTGCTGAAGAGCCTTGCTCTAAATGTCGGAAACTTGAACTGCTGCCCAACAGTTCAAGACGCGAAGTGGTTACTGATCAGCCTTGCAGATCAAATAAGTTGGATTGTCCTACGGGATTAAATGACGAAAAAATTACTGATCAGCCTTGCAGATCAAATATCATGTTGGATTGTCCTACGGGATCTAATGACGAAATGGTTAATGATTTAAATACGGCATTTATTGAAGATGTGTCTATCACATCCGAAATAATTTTTTCACATTGTGAAAATTGTCTACGAGTTCCAACTGATTCTTATCCTTTGGACTTAACAGACACTGATCTATGCAATATGTTTCAGAGAAAATTCTCTAACTTTGTTTTTGTTAAACGATGGAATAGATACAATCTAGAAAGTGCACTACTTTGCACTGACTGTACACAATATCTAAGCAACAGGGATAACAGTACAGGATCGTGGGTTTGTGCATGGCCCTCATACATTTGCTATGTTTTAGTAAATGGTAGTTGTAACGCAAGGCAGTTTTGGGCTTGCTTGCCCTTAACATTAAGGAAATCTTGGGTTCTAATGAAATCTAAATTTCATATAGAATTCCATCAATTTGACGAAAATATGCCCAATGCTAATTTTATTGATATGACGCAAGTCATAATTGACGGAAAAGCAGTTATATCTGCATGCAAATTAGTAAATTTGCGAAATTGGTTGAATGAACATCCTGTATGTTCTGTACGTTGCCCCTATGGGTGCAACGAATTTGTCGAAAAATGTGGCTCTGTGCCTTTTATAGTACTTTTGAAAAACTTATGCAATGGGATCCCAGATTTTGGGAAATTCGAAAATAGGCTTGTCGGAATCCGACC
>CABFPE010000001.1:6334461-6363610 GCA_900660155.1 Hofstenia miamia
ACATAAAATATTTCAAAACTTTTGTGTGAGTCATAAAGGCAGAAAATGTCAAAATAAGTGTTTTGTGCCAACAAGCACCATCCTTCCCTACATTGTTTTCTGATATACCTATTTGCATAGTGCTTTTCAAGGTATTGTATGTTTTCCTATAATTTTCCCAATATTTTTTTCAAGGAAGTTTTGGAAGCACCTTTATGTAGCTGTATCTTCACGATGTTTTGTGCTTAGATATTTTTGTAATATATTCTTAGAATCAACTTGGTGAGATCCATCCAAAGTTGTACATGCACGAAAAATATGTTATGCATAGTATATATCTTTTCTTATTTATTTAATGATATATTGTGTGGCTATTTCAAGACATGTTAATTAAATACATTGAAATTATAAAATGAATGCACCACGATGTATATAGTAGTGCTTTCATTTGCTTTAGTCTCACTACGCGTTACATGTAAGTTGGCTTATCACCTGTGGTTTTAAACGCTTTGCTTATCAGTACTTCACGTTGTTGACAGTTGTGAACGGGGGAGACTTTTCTATTTCCATGCTTACGTGTTGCTCGGTAATCCTTGTGCTGCACATTTCCAAAGTGCTTACACAAGAGTTTTACCACTTTAATTCTTCATGTGTGTCTGCGGATGGCAATCCCATACAATGTGATCCTGATTTCATTGATGCAGCATCGCAAGCCACTATTACTGTATGTGTAATTCTATTTATTATCATTCAAATTAATCCATCTTGAGAAATATGTTAACAATGCTACTATTATGTGCTTCATACAAAATTATGCAAAACATGTGATTCGATTACAATTAATACAGTCAGAAACTTTCCACAAATTACAGTCTATGTTGAATTAAAACAGCATATTTTCTGAAAACAGCTAAAATATTGTCAAGTTTTTTTATTAAAAATAAATATTATTGAAAAAAGTAGTAAGCCTTTAAATGTCTATAGAAAACGTATACAATTTGTAAAAATTGTTAAAATATTTTTTCCGTTTGTAATTTCGAATATATAGTAAATATTATATTTTTGAGAACACATTTGATAATATAATTTTTCATAAATTCTTGCATTTATAAAATATTCTCAATTCAACCAGAAAACCAGTCTATTTCCAGTGAATTAATGTATTTTGAAAAAGTTGTCATTTAAACTAATATAATGAATGTTTGGTATGTCTAGTGAATAGAGTGAATAGAAAATATATTAATAAATCGAATTTCTATGTTGGGTAATTCTTATCATGGAATTAATATTGCTGCACCCAGAAATATCTCTATTCATATCTATAAATTAAAATGTAGAATGTTTTTTACTTTTTGTTTTCAATGAAAGTATGGTGGATAATGGAAAAACAATTTCTTAACTCGGGTTAGTCATTATATGCCATAGTTTTCTCTAAAACTAATCTTAGCTTTTTTATATTAAAGACTATCAATTAATCAATTCCTTACTAGTTTTACTTAATATAATTTTGAAAATATATTTTTGCTTATATAATATAATATATTGCATAATATACAAATTTTTTCTAATATATACTTATTCATTTTTGTAGAATTATGATATTCTGCTACAATTGGATTTTCGTTACTTCTTTCTCCTCTATTAAAAAAGGATTAATATCAATATTTAAAATCTTAAATCACCGGTTTGACTAAATTGCAAAAAACGAAATTTATTCGCTCACTAATACACATTTTTAATTCATTCCTTGTAAATGTTTCCTCATTAGAAGCATTTTCTCGTCTGGAATAAAAAAAAGATGAGTTCTGACTATGAAATTTTTTGTTTATCAAGAGCGTATCCAGACATTTCTGATGGGGGTTGAGACATCTCAATTTTCATCAAGTTTAGTGTTCAATTACGTGAAAAGTGAAAAACAGTCAAAATAATACAAAAATTGGTCATTAAAGTGCATTTTATCACATTGGTTTTTAGCTTTTTACAATTTTTAAACCAAAAAAATTAATGTTGAAAGCCTGAAAGGGGACATTTCCTCATAGGCCACTAGTGTTTGTGTTCCATTTAAATAATTTTTTGTCTAATACCTAGCTATATATCTTTTGAGAATGATTTTGCATGCCAGTTATAAACCAAGAACAGTTTACTGTATTTAAATTTTTTTTAAGAAAATGAAACGTTATTGTACATTTCTTTAGGCCACCAGTACATGCGGATCACCCGTTAACACATACTACACTTTGGTAAGCAAGGGAGAAAATCAGAATGATCCCAAACTACGTCATAAATGTGACGCTGCAAAGCGGGGATTGCGCCATCCTCCAGAATTTATGATAGACAATTTTCCAAGTGGTACAGACGTTACATATTGGATGAGCAGGACAATGTTTCAATATGTTCACGGAGAAATTGTGAATATTACTTTAGACTTAGGTAAATTTTCCAATTTATTTCATACAAAAGTAGTTATTTAGGGGCTGTATTTGATGTTTCACATGTTAGCTTAAAGTTCTACTCTCCGCGACCTGAAAGCATGGCAATTTTTAAGAAAATTAAACCTGATGACGATTGGAAAACGTGGCAGTATTTTAGTGATTCGTGCGTTAAAACTTTTCAAACTTCAAGGGGGTACAACTTAAAGTTAGATTTTATTATCTTATGAAATTGATGTTTTTAGGACTTACGTCCCAAAAAACAATGAAGCGAAAGTTTTGTGTATCGATAAATACAGTTCAATGGTACCTATTCAAGGTGGGGACGTTTTATTCTCTACTTTGGAATACAGACCAAGTCGAGCTAACTATCTTCAAAATGAGCAATTACAGGTTCATTTTAACAATTTAAATTTAGTAGAAATTATTATCTATGGATTTGAGCAGATCAATGTTGGAAAAAACATACAAAACATTACAATGTTCGTCACTATGAAAAATTCATGAAAATTTTATCAATTAAATTAAAAAAATTTGACAACAACCAGTCAAAGTTTACATCAAAAATCATTCATAATTGTGTACCTACATTGCGAACAAAAAACGAACTTCGGGCGGTTGATTGTTGTTTGATATATTTAAAAATTTTCAATTTAAGTTTAGGACATTTAGGCGGTTCCATCTTTAATATATATATATATATATATATATATAATGCAGCTGCTTAATAGTATAATAAAAGGGATCAGTCACAGGCAATAAGGTCTTTTTTGGATGGGTAGGTTATTGAAAATTAATTTTTTTTTTTGCTTGATTTGGAAAGAGTCAAGAATTACTTATGAAGAAATTATAAAGTATTGGTAAAATGTGCTCTTAGATATAAGATTTTCTTTACACTTGTAGTTTTCTGTCAGTCCAAAATTGTATTTACTTCTTGTTAATGCAAAATTTGAACAATCTCTGCATAAAATAACATATAAAAACGACGGATTTCCAAGAAAATATTTTTTCTTGAGAATATATAACATATGTGTATCATTCTGATTTTTGGAATAAAATCAATAACAGTTCAACTCATTGTGTCAATTTTTATACAGTTTTATGTAGTTTTATTAGCTCTCCTAAGGTCTAAGCCTACACGTAAGCATTAAATCAATTAATTCATTAAGAATTTATTAAATGTAACCAATAAATATATTTTCACTCCTTTGTTCAAATTCTTCACACATTTATAATACATGAATTTGGAATTTCGATTCACTGGATATTCAATAAAAATTTGTATGGGGTGCAACTTGCTGCATATATATATATATATATATATATATATTTATTTATTTATTTATTTATTTATTTATATAAGTTTTATTTCAATTTAATTATACAGATTTTGCCGCATTATTTATTGTTATTTCTATTTAGGAATGGGTTAAGGCCCGTTTTGTTCAAATTCGTCTATACAAACTGAACACTTTCGGAAATCTGCAGAAAACAGCCACAAACATAAAGCATGCTTATTACTATGCAATAAGTGATTTGTCGATTGGTGGAAAGTAATTTTTAACTTTATAGCATGCATGTATACTTTTGTGTAAATGTATATCTTATTCAATAATAAATCAATTTTATCTTTAACTAATCGAAGATACCTTAATAGTTTTGGTCACAAATTAATATAAATATAGAGACAACGGACAATGCTTCATTGTAGTTGGAGTTTCATTTACTTTATCACTTCTCTGGATTATTACTTTCATAAAACTACACATAACTATGACGTTATTTTTGCTTAATATTCATTAACCGCTAATTGTTTTGGAGCACTTGAAATTCACGATTGTACAAGACATTTTTGAAAGTCTCTTACAGTATAAAATTTAGATGTGCATGCAACGGGCACGCAGGAAGATGTATTCAGTCAACCGAAATTGGAAAACCTAAACTGAAATGCGACTGCCAGCATCACACAGGTGGACCTGATTGCTCAAAGTGTTTNTTTTTTTTTTGCTTGATTTGGAAAGAGTCAAGAATTACTTATGAAGAAATTATAAAGTATTGGTAAAATGTGCTCTTAGATATAAGATTTTCTTTACACTTGTAGTTTTCTGTCAGTCCAAAATTGTATTTACTTCTTGTTAATGCAAAATTTGAACAATCTCTGCATAAAATAACATATAAAAACGACGGATTTCCAAGAAAATATTTTTTCTTGAGAATATATAACATATGTGTATCATTCTGATTTTTGGAATAAAATCAATAACAGTTCAACTCATTGTGTCAATTTTTATACAGTTTTATGTAGTTTTATTAGCTCTCCTAAGGTCTAAGCCTACACGTAAGCATTAAATCAATTAATTCATTAAGAATTTATTAAATGTAACCAATAAATATATTTTCACTCCTTTGTTCAAATTCTTCACACATTTATAATACATGAATTTGGAATTTCGATTCACTGGATATTCAATAAAAATTTGTATGGGGTGCAACTTGCTGCATATATATATATATATATATATATATATTTATTTATTTATTTATTTATTTATTTATATAAGTTTTATTTCAATTTAATTATACAGATTTTGCCGCATTATTTATTGTTATTTCTATTTAGGAATGGGTTAAGGCCCGTTTTGTTCAAATTCGTCTATACAAACTGAACACTTTCGGAAATCTGCAGAAAACAGCCACAAACATAAAGCATGCTTATTACTATGCAATAAGTGATTTGTCGATTGGTGGAAAGTAATTTTTAACTTTATAGCATGCATGTATACTTTTGTGTAAATGTATATCTTATTCAATAATAAATCAATTTTATCTTTAACTAATCGAAGATACCTTAATAGTTTTGGTCACAAATTAATATAAATATAGAGACAACGGACAATGCTTCATTGTAGTTGGAGTTTCATTTACTTTATCACTTCTCTGGATTATTACTTTCATAAAACTACACATAACTATGACGTTATTTTTGCTTAATATTCATTAACCGCTAATTGTTTTGGAGCACTTGAAATTCACGATTGTACAAGACATTTTTGAAAGTCTCTTACAGTATAAAATTTAGATGTGCATGCAACGGGCACGCAGGAAGATGTATTCAGTCAACCGAAATTGGAAAACCTAAACTGAAATGCGACTGCCAGCATCACACAGGTGGACCTGATTGCTCAAAGTGTTTGCCATTGTATAATAATCGCCCATGGAAAGCAGCAACTGCCGAAAATGTATTTCCTTGTGAAAGTATGCCATTATTAACAATTGAAAATTTCACTATATGGTATTTTAGCGGAGAGTTTTATTATTCCGATTGTTTTTATTTAGAATGCAATTGTAATGGACTAGCAAAGGAGTGCGTTTATGATGAGACTCTACGGATGGGACGCTGCTTAAACTGCTTACGAAATACTGCAGGAGTTAGATGCGAACGATGCGCAGACAATGCATACAAAAATCCCTACACAGACGAATGCATTCTCTGTAAATGCAATGAGCTGGGTAAATATTGGCAAAATGTACATAATTGAATACTTGATCTTGAGAGCTATTCTAACATACTTTATTCTGAGTGTGATGGATTTATCAAGACCTACATTGCTTGATATTTTGTGGTGGGAAATACAAATTTTCATTCTAGTTAGTCCACAATTCTTTTATTGAATCTAAGTTTTGATTCAGAAATTGTTTGTGCAAGAAAATATTGTTTGCTGATGGCAAGAATTATTATTATTTATCCATGAACTTGTAGAACTCTACAATATTAGATACTGATGAAATAAAAAAACTCTGTGTCTATATTTTTCAGAATCAACATTCTAAATACCCTGTGATCTCTAGCGACCCGAACACTATACAATGCATGTATTTTTTTTACAGTTTAATTGTTTTACCATTCTACATCTTTATCTGTTAGTAATGTACATCTTAGAAGTTAAGACAGTAAGAAAAACTGAGTATTATATTAAGGTGTAATTATTGCACGTTTGTGGTCTGGTATTTAGAGGGTTAATAAGAAACTGCTGATATAAAATGCAAAATCACTTATTGCGGCTCTCATATCAATTTAGTATGCATATCTTAGGTAGTGTATTCACCACATGTACAAATGGTGTTTGTCAGTGCAGACCTGGAGTGATTGGTGATAAATGTGATCGTTGTGAAAAGAATTTCCACAGTCTCTCGAAAACTGGTTGCAAGTACCATTTTCTTAGTTTTCAATTTACAAAATATTTTATTTGTATATCCCGTTTTTACAGCAATTGCATATTAGAATAATGAATTTTTGTGTTCCCTACATATTGTTAATGTAATATGTATAGTAATTTGCCCTTTTAAGCAAAGTGTATTGTAAACGTATTTTAGTAAAGATTTTAGACAATTCGTATTGGGCAACGGTAAATGGAAGTTTTTAGACCTTGTGATTGTGATACAAGTGGCTCAATTTTTCAGAACTCGAATGCTGAATGTGATCCAATCACTGGAGCATGCAATTGCAAGAAAAATGTCGTTGGAAGAAGTTGCAATGTGTAAGATTTCTTAACAATATTTATAAAACAAAATTCAATAGACATTTATCATGAAAGCTTCATTTTTCATTTTGTTTGTTATTCAAATCCAAAAATACATTATGAATTAATAATTTACATTATATATTTAGGGGTATGAATTAATTTCATTTGGGATTACGCAGCTAAAGCATCTTTTAGGTGTAAACCAGGTTATTACAACCTCCAGAAAAACAGTGATGAGGGCTGTCAACGTTGTTTTTGCTTCGGACATGGTTCCAATTGCTCTACAGCAACTGGATTTCGAAAGACAGTTCTAGACTTTACATCTCTCAAAGGTACAATTAATTTACATTTTGCAGTTTCTCCTTAAAATGGATTTGAAGTCCGACAATTTTAGAAGAAATTATCTGTGGCTGTTTGATTTTAAAAGCTCCAAAACCAAGCAAAAATTTGGGCTATTGACTTTGATATATCAAGAAAAACGAGGAGATCATAATATTTATAATATATATTATAGAACTCCTAAGGCTAATTAGGAACTAGCAATTTTTAGAGGTGTGTTTTTTAAAACAATTTTTTAAGAATTATTGCAAAATAATGAAAAAATTCAACGTGACTTTCTGAAGAAGCGCGTGTCATACGTGCTCATTGGTTGAGCTGTAGGGAAATGTATGTGCAGTGTGCGTGAATAGTTCTGTATCTTCCACCAAAGAGAAATACAATTTTCTGGTTGCTGAACACAAGCGAAGTATTTAAATGCATATATGCTTCGTCGTAGAAAATATTGGGTAGGAGTACTCAGAATTATCTCTTTTCTCGGCCCTTTAAAGCTTAAGGCGTTGATTTGTAGCAACTGCTGGTGCCATAGCTGAGCATGCATTTCAGGGGGGGCCAAATCATTGTAGAATGTACTGCGAAACTAAATTTTGAGTCCAAAATATTGTATGAAAGAAATAGTAAGTTGCTGTCATTTGTTTGGATGAATGACGATGTGGTTATGCATACACTCTAGAAGTAGCATTTGAAGCAACTCTAGACTGTGATCCAGAGAGCGGTGTCATCAACTTATTTCAGTCTGTCAGTGTGTGATAAATGCAAGTCATTAATGTATACTACAAAAAGCCAGAAGCACAATTTGGTGCCTTGCAGCTTCGGCATTTATCTGTTTCCAAAACGACACTGATCTATTAGGTGGCTGAACACTGAACTAAGTTAATAAAGAAAAATGCTATCAAATTTAGGCTTTGTCTACTAATATTGATACCTTTGAACTTTTTGACAAGAATTTTGTGATCAACTTATTTAAATGTGCAAGAATTTGTCTGGTTAATTGAGATGTTGGAGCCACTTATGTAATACACTGATCTCTCCAAATTGACTGCAGTCAAGTGGTTTCCATATAAGACATCTTCAATTATTTTAGAAATCTAATGAGTTATAGAAATAGTTCTTATATCAGAGACAGTAGATTCAATGAGATTCCGTTTTTCAATGCGCACAACTTCAGCCACCATAAAAGTTGTAGAACGGTCTTATGAAGTAGGGAGTTATTTATAAGTATCGATATAGGTAGAGCTAGTTCTGGAGTGTACCTGTATAAACCTCATATAATTATGAGTCACATCTAGATTTAGAGATTTGCCCTGATTTGCAGATAAACCAACAAGTTTCTTCATTCTCCTCCACCAATTTCTGATATTTACTTTATTTAGGAGATTCCAATGATTTTTATAATATTGCTCTTTTCAGGCTTTTATTTACAGCTGTCTAAGTTCAGAAATATTAGGACTTACAAGAGTCCTTTTCCTTTTATTATTTGGACTGACGTTAACCGATTGATACGGAAAGGGATTAAATTATTCATATAGAATCAGCAAAATGGGACCATGCCTCTGGGAACGTAGTAATAGAAGCAAAGAATTTTCTCCAGCTGAACTCACTGAGTAATTTGCCGAAAGCCAATTTGTTGCCAAAAGATTTATAAGGAATCCACTTAAAGTTTCTTGATTTGATGTTGTCGGTGTAGGCCTTAAGCTCTATAGATAGGTGATTGCAACCATACACATTGCACAAATGAACAGCTTCTTGGAAGAAAGCTTTACAGTATGTGAAAATTCTTTCCCGTATATCGGAAAGTCAACTAGTTGGGACATTTGCAATTCCCTGTACAGAAAGTCAATTTTCAGTTCATTAAAAGTGCCTGTCAATAAAACAGCATCATGGAAATCACAGTTCCAGGCACTTAAAAAGATAGAAGTTCAATAAGGATTCCCATGATTTCTGCTCTAAAAAGGATGATACAATACAATAGGTGTTTTTGACATTATAGAGACCATATACATTTAATATTATCAGCATTGCCTTTTCTGAATGGGTACGAATCTATGACAGAGCAGATCAATCCTGATATAACCAATCCTGAATATAAATAATTATGCCTACGACCTACACGGTCACATCGAAAAAAGCGATAGCCTTCTATATTCAGGGCAGAATCAAGATTTAACGCTTAAATGAGTTTCTGTAGAGAGCAGCACACTTGCTAAGTTTTTAAATATACCCATTTTAGTGACATCCATCTTAAATATTATTGATTAAATGAGACTTGGCACAATGTTATTTAGAGATTGTATCTGAAACAATTTTACTGTTCACTCATATCCTACTTCAATAAGTTACAAAATGTGGGGATACTTTTGAGACTAAGTTCTTTCCACCCAAATTCCACTTTATAATATATAATATATATATATATATATATATATACTAACCTATGCATTTTTAAAAGTTGAGTGAAGTACAATTTTACTTCATATTTTAATTATTTACTTTTCTAAATCTTATTTATTGATTTAATTGCAAGGCCAAAATAAATTAAATATGGGGTTTTCGCTTAATCCATAATGAAGTAGTATCAAGTAAAATTGTATTTAATGTTTTGCAATTGCGAACAGAGATTCCTAAAGTTTGTATTTTTCATTTATTGGAATTCACTAACTAAAATCCATATACAATACATAAAATATAAAAGGTTTTCATAATTTCATGTTTATGACTGTTTATTATACAAATTTTCACTTTACTTAGATTGGGCCGCTGAGACTTTCGCAGGATCAAAGTGTGAAGTAGAATACACTCAAGATGGAATTTCAATTTCTACAAAGTCCCCTTGCTACAATGACAATTTTTATTTCAAAGTTCCAGGTTAACTTTTAATTATTTTGAAATCTGGAGGCGTTATTATATTTACTATTATTCCAACAAAAATATTGTTTTGATATGATTAAATTCGTAATTACAAAACATCATAATAATTGACTACATACTAAATTTGACTGAAGTGCTAATACAGGGGCTCTTTGAGTAAATTATTTTTTAATACGTTGCTTATTATATCAAAATTCTAAAAAAATTATTTGCTTTATTCTTAGCCTAATATCATATTACATTATCTCATACTGTCATATAAGTGCTTGTACCATGCAGTATGTATGTAGGCCTAATCAAAACATTATTGCACAAGTTTCATTTCAAAGCTATAGTCACTTTGGAAGCTTAAATGTATGTGAGGCATTCTAAGAATGGTATGCACTAGGTCTAGACAATGTTTCCTATTTGATTTGAATTTTTTAAAATTTTATTACATAATTTAACACAAAAATAAAATCTGATTAATTGTATTTATGTTGATTTATTGACAAATATCTAGAAGATGATGCTTAAATTTCAAAGCTTTTTTGTTATTGTTTTATTTTAAAATGCTTTGTAGTACTATTAGTAGTAAATTTAGATAAACTGCTTGGAAATCATCTAAACAGTTATGGCATGCACTTAAGTTTCGATTCAAAATTCCATCGTCCTATGAACAGTAGCACGCTGGATTTACTTATTGAAGGCTCCAATAAGTACATGTTTATTGAATACACCGCTCAAAACAATCCTATCAAAAACCATTCCTCAATTACCTCATTCCAATATATGTAAGTTCTTATAATTTTAATTTTGCAGAAACCATTTTTAGTAAAATTTTAATCAAGTTTGGCTAATATTTAAGCTTTTAAATAGATTAAGAAACTAATATATAATGTTTTGACTACAAACATGGTTCAGGCAAAATCAGTGATAGCGACATTATCTAAGGCAATGTCAATGGTGTCGTCCACGGCATTTCATAAGGGGTCTAGACATTTTATGCAATCCCGCTTGCCATATACCGCTATTTCAAACAAAATTTTGTAAGAAAATCATTTAAAAAATTTCCGTATTTAATTATCCAAATAATAAACACAATAACTCATTTTTTTACTAGATAATACATATTAGAAAAGTTAATGCAGGATATAATTTTACTATAAAAATTATATTTGACAGCTTCTACCAATAGTAGTTTTAACTACATCTTCAACATTTTCTAGAAGGTTATAAATGATAAAAACTTATAAAAGCAAATTTTTTCTCAACCAGTAATAATATTGTAGAGAAGATTGTTCAAAATATTGATGTATTCGACTCTTAAAAACAGATTTTTGAACATTTAATGAGCCAAGTCATTTTTTTAAAAATTTTCCCTGGCTAATTTTTTTCATTGGATAGCGACAATGTAGTTTTAGCTGCAATAAGTGAGCTGTGATTATATTAATTTATAGAAAAAATCATAGTAACACGGAGTTGTCCTTTGGACGTTTTTAAGTTAACCTCAATACCTGTCCGATTATGGACACAAAAACGACATGGTTTACTAATAAAACATTGTTCATGATTTACCATAACCCCTCTCAAATGGACACTAAGACTAATAAATTTTATAAAGACGTCCTTCATAAACAAAATTTTGACACTATAGGGTCACGTTTATAAAAATTTTTTATATATTTGATATTCTATTATTGATACAACCATACATCTATTCGCATTTTATTATTATTGACATCTTACAGTATTGTTGAAACCTAAAATATATATTTGCATAAATTATTCTAAACTGTGTAAAACATTTATGTTCACAATTAATACGTCGTAAACTTAAAATAAATGGATTAATTTTTGAAATCATAAATTTTCTTTTCAACATTATGTGACATTTTTAAGAAAAATAATTAAACTTTGCTTAGAAACATTAATATTTTTAAGAAGAATACTTTATTTCATGTGAAATGCTTTTATCAAATCATGAATAATGTATTTGTTAACTAATCATGTCGTGTTTGTGTCCATCTGGCCGACAGATAATGGCTATGCATGTATATGTGACTTATAGTTGTCCAAAAGATAGCTTCTTATTATTAAGGAATGTGCGTAACAAAAATTACAAAACCCGTGTGCTATTAGTAAATAGGAATGTTTACAAAACCAAATGTGTATATACACCTGCCAACTAAAGGGGGTGCTATACTGACGATTTTTGTACAAATTTTTATCAGGATTTTTGTGTGCTAGACTGCAGATTTTCCTCCAAATTTTTATCAGGATTTTTGTGTGCTACATTGTGGATTTTTGTTTAAATAAAAATCTGAACAAAAGTTTTGACAAAACTCGTTAGCATAGCAACCCCTAAAGCTGAATAACTAATGCACATAACACACAAAATAATAATGACTGAAAAAAACAATCAAAAACTAAATGAGGAAGTACTTACAATAAAAGAGATAAAAGAAGCAAACAAAAAAGTAATAAACAATATCATACAGTAAATCTGAATAGACTTAAACTGATGTATCATAAAAGGGATAAATTGGTGTATTCGAATAGTAAGTATGCAAAGAATTTCTAGGAAATTTCTTGTTTGAGGAAGAATAGTTGATATTGTTAGCCAATAAACTTTCATCTACAATTTTTTATAAATGATAATCTCAGTATTTGCTAATTTTTATTTGCACTTTGCCCTTTTATAGTGCGGAAAGTTTAGAACATTCGAATTTAAGAGGCACATTGTTGGAGCATTCAAACTTTCATAGTTATCAATTGAAGCGCTATTGAAGTTTACTCTATTAGTGCATAAACAAATTTTACTATGTAATTCATATTTTCGCAATGACTCAAATTCCAAAAAATTTTTATTTTTGTTGTTTTTATACAATTGATGGAACATTCCTGCCCCCGCGATTTTCCCCATTGAATGTAATTTGTTTTACTAAAGCAGTA
Organism: Hofstenia miamia; assembly: GCA_900660155.1. Lineage (NCBI taxonomy): Eukaryota > Metazoa > Xenacoelomorpha > Acoela > Hofsteniidae > Hofstenia > Hofstenia miamia. The sequence goes on from CABFPE010000001.1 coordinate 6,347,531, forward strand.
GCGATTAATCGGTCCAAAATTAATCCAATTCCTAGATTAATTAATGTTTAATCGAAAAATCTAATCGATGAATTTTCTATTCTTAATATATATATATATATATATATATATATATATATATATTTATAATATATATCAGAGAGGCAAACCCAACCTATGGTCAGACAGTTAGCTTTTGACCCGAGTTCTATTTGCAAATGTTTGACAAAACTAACATGAACAAATGTCATTAACATAATTTAAGAGTAGGTTTTATATAGCACCGTAGATTGCGTACTAAATGGAAATGCATGGAAAGTTTTCCACTAATATTTGAAGGAAATTTTTCAAAAAATATATTCCTATGACCCGGCAATTTTCAAAATTTTGATCCATGGCCTGACATTTCTTTGATATATATATGTATATATATGTAATAAGTTTTTAAGGTTAAAAGAAGATTTGGATTGGCAACTGGATTTTGGGAATCCGGAATTTGTTTTTAAAGAAATCTTATCAAATATCACTGCTATTAAAATTAAAGGAAGTAAGTAACTTACAATTTCTGTGTAAAATTGTGCCGCTAGTTAAAATGATTGTGCAAGCGAAAAATGTTGAAAATTTTTTTCAATTCAAGGTATACCTTAGCAATGCATTTTTTGAATTCAATAGCACTTTATGTAATAGATATTGTATGTTAAATTCTTTATAATACGATGATAAGAATGTCATTTTCTTTGTCAACCTTTTTTAACAAAAAATTTTCTGTGGGATTATTTTTATATTGTAATACTTTCAAAAGATCATCTGGGAATCACATTGTAATCAATGTGAAAAATGGTTCCTCAAATTTCAAAAATGATCTTTTACATTAACATATCTTTACAGTAAAATTTTCATGTGAATATTGTAAACGCTTTACACATATATCGCATATAATATATTTTTGAATTTTTACAAGACAGAAATAACTTTCTCATTGCAAGGTCTCCATTTGCATTAAAATTATATTTTCCTAGTACATTCAACATATTTTAATAGAATCTCAATTTAATTTTTTACAAATTTTTTGCTTTTAAAATTTAAGTTTTCAAGTCCGGGCAAGGATAGCACATTTTCATTTAATTTAGATAATATTTATCTGAGTAACATTAAATTGGAATCTGCCTCTACTGAAGGCCAAGGTGGAATTGTAACATCTGTAGAAAATTGCAGTCCTTGTCAAAAAGGATATGCTGGTGGGCATTGCGAAGATTGTGCAAATGGATATCATAGGGTTTCCGCATCCTTGACTGATGTCTGCATCCATTGTCAATGCAATAACCATGGATCAACATGTAATCCCAAAACAGGTATTCATTGCATTTTATTTATACATCTGTTTACAATATATTTGCTTCGTTGTCGCACTAATGTTTGCATCGATTATGATCGATTACATATATTTATATATGTTTGTATATATATACGCGTTGTGAATAATAAATACCTGAACTCGTATAGAAATAAAAATCACAGGAAAATGAAATTTTATATTTAGCAAACAATATATATATATATATAGGTTCTAAAATTTCATTATTTTTCAACATATCTTCCTTGGTTCTCCGAACACTTTCTCCATCTTTTCACCATCATATTGAAGCCAGTTTCAAAAAATGTCAAAGGCTTACTCTCTAAATGCTTTGTCACAACCTTCATAAACTCCTCTTTTGTTTCAAACTGCTGACCTCGTAAATACTTCTTCCAGTCAGCAAATAGCCAAAAATAGCTAGGTGCCAAATCTGGGCTGTAGGGAGGGTGTGGTAATGTCTTTAAGCCGCATTTTTCAAGTTTGTTTGTGGTTAGATTTGCTGTGTTGTCATGGAGCCAATATAGCTCTGCTCCTCGTGGCTTTCTTTTCAACCTTCTTTCTTCTTCAATAAGACAGCAGTAGTACTCAGCATTGATTGCTCCACTTGTAAAATCTATTTTTATTATTCCAGATTTCATCCAAAACACGCTCAACACAACATTTTCGATGTTTGTTCCACTTCGAAGCACTTTTGTTGCCTTTTCACCATTCAATTTCCACTCGAGAGACTCTCTCTTAGATGGTGAAATATAAAGACTTACTGGTGTTTCATCTTGAGTGATAATATTGTCTAAAAACTTTTCTCCCAGTTCTTCAAACATCTCCAAGTTTTTACTACATGCCATCATTTTTTTTTCCATCATTTCGCCACTCAAAAACTTTGGAACGAACCTGCTGCATATTTTTCTAATGCCTAAATCAGCCAACGTGTCCTGCACTGTTTTCTTACAAACATTCAGTTTAATTTCAAGCTCTCTTTGGGTTATTTTCCGTTCTTCTTTTACGATTTTTACAAGAGTTTCTTTTTTTCCTTCACTGATTTCAACAGGTCTCCCCACTTTCTCTGTATCAAAAACACTTGTTCTTCCAAATTTAAATTCATTAATCCAAGCATATATTGTCGACTTGGTTGGGGCACCACTTTTATACACAGCTGGCAGTGCTTTAACAATGTGTGACCTCTCTGCTCCTTTGATAAACAAAAAGCGGATTACGCTTCTAAATTCTATCGGGATGATCATTTTTCCAATAAACGCCACGTGATAGTAAATAAAAAGTTATTTTTTAAAACAAATTTTATTTATTTTATCTGTATATATTTATTAGTATATATATGAAATTGGAGCATCTTATCTTTTTTATTTCTGTGCTAGTCCAGGTATTTTTTATCCGCTAATTGTTTCATAATTATTTTCAATTTTAGGTGCTTGTTCCTGCAACCATAATACTCGGGGTGTGCACTGCGAGTTGTGCGAGCATGGATTTTACGGAAATGCTTTGCGTGGAACAGCTAATGATTGTCAGCGTTGTCCCTGCCCTGAATCTGGTGCATGCGAAATTGGTTTTGATGGTTTTCCAATTTGTATCAACTGCCCACCGAGAACAACAGGTAATCATTTCTTACTAATTTAAAAAATCTGCAATAAACTATGCACGTTGTTATGTTTATCCTGACTAAAATTTGAATGATTTTGTATCCTAAAGACTTTCAGATTTCACACTGACCTGTGCTTTTCACATTCAAATGGAAGACAATAGAACCGAAAATAATTTTGAAAATACTAAGAGTTAACAGTTCTCATGTATTTCAAACTACAAAATGTATTTGAGACAATTGTGTTATAAAGTAGGTTCTAAAAATGTATACTGTATAATGAGCATTTACGTGTCCTACACTCTGTAAATAATTTCCTTGCTGTACTTCAGAAAATAATGTATTCTGATTCCATTCTTTCAATTTACAGCAATATTTTAGTATTCTTGCACTAGTTGCAAATTTCAAAATATATTTTCATTCCAACATTATTAATGGTACGCTGTATATAAATCTAGAAAAATATAAAATAACTTAGTAATACTGTGCTATAAAATTCGTAATAAATACTAGTTAAGACATGTATACTCAAATGACATGTTTTGATTTAATTTGTCCAGTCAAATTTTCTGTTTACATAAGTTGAATTTCAATATTAAAATGTAAAATCTATTGAATGTTAAGCATGAATATTCTTCATAGTACAGTTCTCTAGCAGCATATATACTGTAATTAAAATTTCTTATTTCGTCATTATTCCCTTTAAATGTTTTCCAATAATTATAGTAATGTTCTACGCCATTGTAAGCGTCAGAAATTATCAATTTTAGATTATTTAAACGTAATTTCCAAACACACTTTTGATTGCTAATCTCTACTATTCTCATATTGCATGTTCAATTTATCAATATGAATTTTCATGAAATGCAACAAACGATAATAGAGGCTTAGCTGCATGTCTATGTTCTATTAAAATTTGCAAATTAACTTGATTTTGCCAAGATGAAGTTCTCATTTTTAGGTGCTCGTTGTGAACTCTGTGATAGCGGTAGCTATAGAAATGAGTTTGGATTTTGCGTCCCTTGTCAATGTAACAACAATTCCATTTCCCTTTTCCAAGATGCATGCGACAGGTAAATTTTTATTCTTGTAGTCATTTATTTTTCCAATATATGCACATGTAAGATGAGCTTGCTTTAGGACCAATTTGCATATGCATTCTATTAGTACTTCGGTACCCCTAAGCCACTTAGTAATTTCTGGAAAATAACACTGCTGTAAATATGTTCTTTAAGATGTAGCAATCAATGCTAAAATTAAAAGCACATATATATATATATATATATATATATATATATATATAATTGTACAGTAATGTTGATGGGAACCAAATGAGAATGCATTAAAAGTGAAAGTAGAGTTTCTCTAAAAATGAACTTTAATTTAAGCTTTCACTTCTTACAATAAATTTCACGTGCAGTTTTAAATGATGTTTTCTTTATCATCCGTTCTTGTGTATGCATGGTAAATTAAGTGAGGTTTTGCCAGAAGCAAGAAAGTATTTCCACTGAGTGTAAATTTTTGCAAAATTTACAATTATATATTTATTTACTTAATTAGTTTTGTGTTTCTTAAATATTCAAAACATTTTTTTCCTAATTCCTGTTTTCCTTTTTTGTTTTATTCTGCTTTCTCTTCTGTGTGCAGAGGAAATTTAAGACAAACTCATTGTCAAAATGCCTGTGTTCTTCGCCCCAATTATTTTGCGCTTAAATTCGAAGAGGATCATGTTAGTGCGCACACTTTTACTATGCTGTATCGTTGAGAAAAGTGTATTTATCGTAGCCATAATGGCGTCGCATTTATATTGAAAATTTATCAATAATTTATCTAAGGTTGTTGATAGCTTCAACGACGCTCAAAATTGATGCAAAGTATCCCGATGCAGAGTCATTATATTAAAGAATAGTTATATGCATAATTTACTCCATAATCTTAGTTTATAAACTCTAAGGCAAACATTTCCTAAAAACACAATTTTAATCAATATTCTTTTTATGCTCTTTTAAATCTCTACTAAATTGATTGGGGAAAAGATTTTATTTCATATGAAAATGTTAATTGTTTTTTAAATAGTTTACAGGGTTGTTTGCAGAATTCTTCAATTTTTTTCTTACTGAACCAAATGTAGACACTTTTTCGACGCATGCAATTCTTTATTGATTATGCAGCACGATTAGTGCTAAGAAATTTCTTTTACAATGCTTTGAGAGCAGCGTTGGAGTTTGTGCAGTTTGTAAATTAATGCTTCTTTAATGCACTATTGAATATTTAAAGCTAATTTTAACCCCAACAATGCTAGAAAATTGTTATTAACTTAGCGTGTTCTAAAGTAATGATTTTCCAACTTAGAGATACTGGGCTGTGCCAAGGATGCCTATACGATACATTTGGTCCTCACTGTGAAATATGCAAGCCAGGTTACTGGGGTAAAGCAGTAGTGAAGGGTGGTCATGGCAACTGCCAGAAGTGCTTCTGCCATCCCATTGCTGCTAAAAACTTGAGAAAGTGTGATAAAGACACTGGCAAATGTGATTGTTTTACAGATAAAACCGACTCCAAACAATGCTATCCATGCAAGCAAAATTATTTTCCATCATATCAATCTATTCCTGGAGGTAATGATATAATTTAATTGGTCATGAAATATTAAAACAAACTTCTCTTTTTAATTATTTATATAAAAAATGCTATTTTTTCAATTAATTTACATGGGCTCTCTGAAGTCAAAATTTTATTTTTTTCAGAGTGAGTAGATTCCTATAATATTTCAATGGTCATAAGTTGTGTAATATTATGGTTTTGAAAACATATTTCTAAAAGTTTAACAGACATTTTTTACAGAGAATTTATTGTTGTCCATTTTCGCTTGAATAAGGTAAACCCAAACTTTGATAATGCACTATAGACAATATTAGTTATTAATATTTTTGATTTTTTATAAATATTTGAGATCATAGTTAATCGACGTGATAAAAATTTTCGAAGTCTTTGATGCTTCATTTGAAACTAATTTTACAATTATATATGCAACATAGATACTATATACTACGCAAATATATATTATATATATATATATATATATATGTTTGTGCGAGTATCAGAGCATTGTCGTGTTGGGAAAATAAATTAGCGTGTATGTATCCGGATTTTTGCGTGTATGTACGAGTATGTAGTCCATACTATCGTGTATGTATTTCATGTATTTCAGTAAATCTAAACGCAAATTTTCGTGTATTTTCATGTATGATAACATGTATTTTTATTTACGCTGTGCGTGTGCCCTGCGCTGTCCAATTGTTTGTTTTGTGTTCTTGATTTCTACTCGAATGTTGATTTCAAAAATTCGTACGAAACATTCCACCGTACAGCAAGGCACATGCGTGTTATGTCATTTTAATTAATTTGGCACATGTTGAACTTGGGGTTGAGGGCCTGTCCGTGTATATCATGTATTTAAAATCTGACGCTTATTTTATTCAGTGTGTATCGTGTATGTATCGCCAAAATTGGTCGTGTATGTACATGTGTGTATCAAATTCAGTCGTTCCGTGTATTTTTTCGTGTATGTATGTATACACGACAATACACTGGTGTGTATGTGTTTATTATATAGATCTATTGTTTACATAACAATGTCAATACACTGTATATCCATACTTATAAATTGACATTTATGTAGCTTGTAAATTCAACTCTTTATATTTTGGAAAATACTTAATTTGAACAAAACGAATATGTTATGCCTTTATTAACTGTTCAATATAAAAATGTTCTTTGGCTTTTGTATTTCAGCAAAAATAATAAAAGCTAAGTCGAATCATCTCAAACTCAAATATATCATCGCAAGATAAAAATATTGCATAATTAACCCTAAACGCATTGAGGGGGGCGATTCGGTCCCATGTCGTTTTTGTCAAAAATTTTGCTTCAATTATTTTCCTAAAAACTATCTGGGAACAAGATAAAGTGAAAGCGGAATAATTTTTTTGAGCGCGGCCTGCTTCAAAAGGATCTGAAAAATTTCATTCTATCAAAAATTCAACATGAAGAAGAAATAATCAATATTTTGATAGATATCGATATATTTGTCGGTATACAAGTAGATTAATTGAGTCATCATTGCTAAGGCTCAAGTTTGTCAAAAATAATGTTAGGGTGATGAAAATGTGAGGTATGAGGGCCCCTATATACCTTAGTACTACGATCACTTTTTATGGATTTGCCCCCTTGGGCTCACCGTAGCAAAATAATATTGACAACAAAATAGTTTATCTTACAAAATAAAGATCCTCGAAGTTCTATGGTGAAAATCAGTGTCATACCTGCATCGAAGGAGGGGCCAGGGGTCAAACTTAAAATATGAAAAATATGAAATTTTCATTTGATGCTATATTCTAAATACAGTAAGACAATAATGACTAAGTATGATTACATATCACATAAACACTGGCCTAGACTAGAAGCATTAGAAGTATTGATGGTGAGTACTAACTGAAAAATGGCAACCCTTTAAGGTGGGACGAGGGGAGTTGCGTGCTTTGAAATTCTTTACTATTCTTTTTAACTTTTTTTAACTTTGACCTTAAAAGTGACCCTAATTTATAGTATTATGTTACGTATTTGATTTTTTGAACACAAATAAATATTATTCATTGAGTATTTTTCTAATTTATTCGTTTATTTTTAGAAATGTCAGTTTATGCAAAATTTTGAAAATTTCCGCCGTGATTACGTAACATTAGTTGAACTTGAGAGTATTTTTTTTCCTGTTAGAGTAAGTCTTTGACAATAACTAGGAGGAATATGAGTTAAATAAATTGTTTTTTTCTATTTTTAATGCTAAATTTTTTTACGTTTTTTAATTTTTACTTTTTCAATGAGTGGTGACGTCACAACTTCATTTTGCATATAAAATCAAAACCAATGAATGTATTTTGTGAAATTTGCAAAAATTTAGTTCAAAGGTGTATCTTTAACTGTGCCAAGGCTATTATTTTCATCCTTAATAGTTTTCAAATAAAAGAGGGGGCTGAATCGTTCCCCTCTCAGTGCGTTATTAACATTTTATACCTCAATGCATTTAGGGTTAATATAATATGCAATATGTTTCTCTTTAAATAAGATGATAATTGTATTTACCATCTCTGATGTCTGAATAGCTCTTTTATAATTAAGGTAATGAAATGTTGCAGACCTTAGCTAATTAGCCACATAGATGAAGGCGTTATATTTCAGGATAAGCCAATTAATTTACAAATGAATAATTCATTTATATTTTTTAGAAACTCCCCTAACCAGTAGTTCTTTGGAATTGCCAGAAAATGACGACGTAGCTGCTCGACTACTCAACTATAAGAGTGAGTATTAACCTATTTCCTAAATAAATAATTTTTTTGAATATGTGCAATATTTTTACAAGCAATTGTTAACAAATATAATATGTTTAATGACTTTCATGCAGAAGAAGTATCATAAAGTACATTATCAATCTTAAATGAGATTTTCCCAAAATTTTCCGTGTTCCAAAGAACACATTTATCAATAATATATGTGGTGGGCATACAATATTCGGATTTAAAAATAGTTGTTTTTCTCGAAATAACGAAAAAAATTACTCATTTTGCGCTTAATCCTAAATTATTAAAGTTTGGCAATACAATTCGCTTAAAATATTGGATTCCTAAAAATCATTTTAGTGAAATTAAACACTGGGTGTTCATATCTATGCATTTGAATTTCAAATAATATATTTATTGAATATTGTTATTTATCACTTTATAGTAATTTCGTTGCAACAGATGTGACAATGAAAACAAGTAAATACTATATAAATGATGGGTATTTAATTTTCTGCATTCTGTTATTTAATTATGTATTTTTTCAAATGAATAGTACATAAAAGAAAGATTTCTCAAATCAAGGGCAACTAAGACATCAACACAAAATAAATAGGCTTACAAATACATTGCATGCAAATAATTGTTTTCTTAGATTTATATCATACCAAATCCTGAAAAACATTCCTTTGCTATTTCTGGTTTCACCATCCCATATATTTTTCAAAGTATTATTGACTACTACAATAATAAAGTTATAATTAGGCGTAGAAATTTTTCTCATTTCCAAAGTTTGTAGCCAATTTCAGTGAATTAGTCAACATTATATATTAAATTTGCATTTGTAAAGCACATAAGCGCATGAATGTATTTTAAGTAAGCTTACATATTTTTTTATACTCTTTTGCCTTATCTTTTGTTTTTCTAGACATCCATTTTCAAATTTATATCAATTTTGCAAATGCTTATATTTTTTCTATCATTGTAGTGTTCTATACATCTACATACATTATGTATTCTATAATATTAATAAATAATTAAATTTTGCATATTTCTTTTAAAACAAAAGAATGGTTAGAGCATTTAGTTTGAATTAACGTATTTCAACATGCTGGTTCTAAAATATTATAACACATTAATCAATGATATTCTGTAATAAAGATAAATACTTACTAAATTTACAATAGAAATAATTTACAAATTTCATAAAAAATTAAAGTTTTAAATTTCCAGATGTTCATTAATATTTTCCACTTAAAATGATATGTTGTTCACTGCTGAAGATGTACTTTCCTCCCAACGCAATTTTGTATATGAATCGTAGAAGATTGATTCTAAAATACTGTAAAAAAATTCAGGGCATACATATGCTGCATATATATATATATATTACAAAATTTATGCATATGCTAACTTTATATATATATATAAATATATATATATAGATATATATGTATATGTATATATATATATATATATATATATATTACAAAACTTATGCACATGTTAACTTTAGATATACTATAATGAAATTGCCCAAAAAAAATTATTAATTTCGTATTTCAGTAGTATTTTCATATTTTAAATAGAAAACATTATTTATAAACTAAAATAATAATGCTGAATTAGGAGCAGCCCTATCCTATGCAAATAACAGTCAGGCTATCTGAATTTCGTATTGAAATTAATGGCGACTTTACATATACATAGTTGTACGTATTACTTAAAATAGCAGGAAGTATTTTTTAAAATCGCTTGAAAAAAATTAAGCATAATACTTTGCTAATACCTTTTTTTGTTTCACTAAAACATGACTAAGTTGTGAGCATAAATAAATTATTCTAAACTCAAAAATAAGTTTATCTAAAATAGAAATCATTCATCTTATGAGATTAAGTCTGATGTATACGACAGAACGCAACAAAATTTAGAGTAAGTGTTCACTACAGATATCCTAGCCATGGAGAAACACATCTTTTAAACAAAAAATTATTTCATTGCTTTATATAAAAATGCCGGAAAATATTATTTTGACTGCCTAGCAACATTGTGAAAAAAATTAAGCTTAAAAAATAAGTGATACAGCAAATTTCTGCCAACCCTCAATTTTAAAAAATAATGTAATTTTTATTTTTGAAATCTCATTTGAATAATATTATTTCTGTATATCAGTATTTAAGAATTTGAAGACATATCTACAAATAAATTTTTCAACTTTACCTAAATTTTGTATTGAAAATATCATAACTATATATGAAATATTTATAAGATTTTAATTTGAAAAATTAAAAACATAATTCAATAGTATACCTTTGTTAGAATACTGATGGTTTTTCGAGTCTGAATATTCACTGAAGCAAAGTGGAATTTCCGTACCAGGAAAATTAAAGGTCATGATTACACTGTCGAGAAATTTGATGTAGCCTATAGCCAATTTGAGCGTGTCTACTTTGCTTAACTTTTTTTCATACGGAAGGGTCGGAATAAAAACACGCAACTTGTCGAAACCTTCATTAATTGACTGCATTCGACGACGTTCTCGCATATTTGCTGCCTGTCTTTGATGAAGTAGGGGTGGGCCAGTTTTGCGTTTTCTTTTCTTCTTCGACTTTAGTAGCTTTACATCATCTTGTTTAACTAAAATAGTTTATCTATAGTGCAATTTGAAACTTAATCAAATTTTTCAAAAATTTTCTTAATTATTAAAATTTGGTTTAAAGCTGTAGTAGCAATATCATGCATTTGGTTTAATACTAAGGATATCATAAATTTGTCAATTCATATAGAGAATTTCTAGTAATTTTGAATATTAGCAAATTTTAAAATTTCTTGCTTTGAAACATTATATATCTAATAATCATTTATCAGACGTTCCTTCACCTCATTGATTGTAAAATTGAAAATTTTACACTGCAATTCAATCAGTTTACATAGGGTTGATTTAAAGAAAATGCTTACTCCGCATGTACCTGTTTTCGACACTGAGTATAATTCCCAAATGAAAAAGTACCTTAGGATTTTTTCGTGTAAAATTTACAGCGATGGGTATGTATATGGAACCATCTAAGACTGACTTTTAATTTTGAAATCAAATTTTCATATTTTTTTATTACACATTTAATTTTTAACCAAACACTTTTTAGAGTATTCTCTATAAAAAACAATATTCACTGAAAACTATTTTCGAAATGTAATGGATACAACATAATACTCTAAAAAATTATTACCCTCTTGTTGGCAGTTGAAGCCAATGGCGTACTGAGATGTGAATTTTGCATCATCTGCATGATTGTAACCGGTGTACATTTTAAATGACATTGGTTGAAAAGTTTTGTTTTTATGTATCTCTAGGAAGAGATAACAAACAGATGGCTTTCTAGTATAGCTCTCTACTTTGGAGGCAATTCATTCAACATGTGTGCAATTTAAAATTTTAGTAAATTGCCCGCGATTGAGAATAATTATGCATGAATTGCAGTATGAAGAGTTCCATGAAACATCTGTGTCCATCAATTGCTTTGGTCTAATTTAGTTTTAATTTTTTAATGGATTAAGAAACGTAAGATAAGTTTTTTCAATTGCTAATTCAAATAGTTTTTAAAATGTTTGAGTGGCATAACAGTCGATCATCAATTAACGGTGGGTTATTACACAAGTAATAAATAATAATTTAAGTAGAAAGAATTTTCTTTTGAAGAAATTGAATTCAGAGGAGCACTTACGTATATTTGCTATATACAGGTTCAATTCATTTACATCGAGTTAGAATTAAAAACTCTTAAAAAAGATTGTCTTATTTAATATAATGGTTTTAAGGTTCATTAAATTCCACATCTGTTTTAAAAAGATTGCATTCTTACTCATAGGTTAAACTATGGGTCATGAAAACTTACTGTACATTAGCATAATTATTTTATGTCTATATTTTAACTTTCGATTATTTAAATAAGCTTTTAGTGTTTTTTATCAATTTTGTAAGCAAACGAATATTCTGGAATTCAATGTGGTGCATGACTTGTTTTTAGGTTGAAATTTCAATTTTTTAATAATTTAATATATTTTTTTACCCCTGCGTATCATAGGTAGAAACCACTTGGAGTCAACCGGCGTGACCAGCACCGGTCAGACCGGCAAAGGTCGGGTCCGGTCAGTATTTTATGACCGGAAAGTTTGAACCGGTTTAAATCCGTACAAATAAAGACTGAGTGAATGACAAAGATTTAGCTTCTCTAAAATGAAACACACTCTCTAGCAAATAACTTATCCCACCCAGCATCCTGTCACAGGGTCAATTTTCCTAAATTATAATAATAAGCTATGTTTTCGGATAGAAAATTACTATTGGCACAAAGAAGAACTATAGTAAATATAGTTTGTATTGTATACATACTTGAAAACAGAAGCCCAAAACTTTGTAGTTTATGTAATTTGTGTATGAGTGTTCTGTGAATTTTTTTGATGCTATCCAGATAAATTCTCGGTTATTTAAATGTCAACATTTATCTGAATAAAGAATCTCTGATCTTATTTTATCTAACATATTATATATATATATATATATATATGCATATATATAAATTTTTTCATGTATATATTTAACTAAACTTAGGAAAATGTTTTGCCGGTCAACCGGCTTCGACAATTTTCTGACCGGTTTACACCTATGCTGCGTACAACGACTCTAATTGCAAATTAAGTTATGTAAAAATAATTTTTCTTTAATGAAATGCGCATGATTCTATTGAACTATGAAATTTGTTTGCTTTAGGTATAGTTTCACACAAAGTAATTACGCTTGAAATGACATCATCAAACCCCATGTTTTTTGTCGATTGTCTTAGGCCGGTGCGCGAAAATCAATTAATTGCTTCTGCGAGTGGCTCCCAGATGTGTGCGGGTTTTGGCTAGTTGTCTGCAACATCGATAATGAGGTTGCAGATAACTGATAACTGTGCTGCACTCGCTTACTGACGTAAGCGCAATCTTGCGAAATGTATCGAGAAATGAATATTTTCGTAAATCTTATCGAAGCTTTTATTATAGGTCTGTGATGGAATATCAATTTAATCTAATAAAAGCAAAAACCTAAGAAGTTTTGTATAAGATTTCTTTTGTATTTTGAAGCTTTACAAACTGATGTATAGCATAAGTCCATAACTATAAAATTGGCAAAAATGGTATGTACTCACTGAATGTGCCCATTTAAAAATTGTTCAATATTTCTTTACATGCTTGGAAAAAATTTTTGAAAATATGGACGTATCTGATGTTGTATAAAAGTAACGCTAGTGGAAGTACGATTAATAACTAAGTAATTAATCACATACTACTTTAGGTTGTCAACCTTGTAATTGTGGCATTGGTGCAATTAACGGAAGTTGCACTGAGGGTGTTGGTCGCTGTTATTGTAAGCCCTACGTTGAGGGTGCCAAATGTGATAAATGTTCTGAAAACGCTTTCAACATTACATCTGAAGGCTGTAGACCTTGCAAATGCAATTCCAATGGAACATTACAAGGCTTGTGTGATTCGACTGGAAACTGTATGTGTAAGCTTCACTACCGAGGAGAATTTTGTGATAGATGTGAAGAAAATTATTTCAACACTTCCAATTGTTCACGTATGTCATACTTTTTGCATTAAATTTTATTTATTATTTCTGAATGTCATAATCGTAGAAGTCAATGAGAAATTGTATCTCAGATGTTTTGTGAAAAAAATTAGGTGAATAAGGCTTAAATATTCTGGTATTCTGGTAATAGAATTATTAAATTGTTTTCCTCAGTGATGATTATTTAATTTGTATTGAAATTGATATTTATTTAAAGAAAATAATTTGAATTTATATTCTAAATTTAAATTCATTTATTAATATAATTAACATTTAATGATTGGGTTATCCCAACGCTGTTGAAAATGCTAGCATACTTATTCGAAAATTTATCATATTGTTGGAGTGGTTTTAAGAGTTCATTTATTGGGTTATGCTATTGATGAAATCCGTATGTTAAAAGTGACAAGGAATTCATCAATTTCAATTTATTCAAATATTACCACGTTTCACTGGTTTATGGTTTACCTAGACTTACCTGAGATATGAAATGGAGGAGTATGAATCAAATGACTTGTGCAACTTATTTAATTATTTTTAGCATGCCCTCCTTGCTACGAATTAGTAAAGACCGAAATCATAGAGACAGAAGAACTTTTAAAAGGACTGGCTTCATTGTTGGAAAAAGAAATGAAAGAAAAGAAACCGCTAGCTAATGATACTACATATGAAATCCGTTTGAAAGAGTTGGTTGAATTGGCCAAAAGACTGGAAACAGAAGCATTTGCCTTATTAGGTAGCAATTTTGAAACGTTCAAAAAAAATATTATTTAAGAAAACTTGAATTAATTTTGCGGTTTTCATATCGTAATGAGGTAATTTAACTGTAATTGAAAGGTTATATAAATAGCTATGCAGTTGCAACTATCAAAGAAAAAATATATACCTGGATTGCGGATAAAATGCTTTTAAATATTCCCCTAATTTGTGATATTAATTTAATAGTATCTATTATGAGATAAATTAATTGACTTTCTTATTTGATTTTCGCAGCATATATAGTGCTTATAAGTGCGTTTTTTGGAATTTTATGTCAAAATGATCTATGTAATTGTAAATTATAGTTCGGTGTAAATTTAGTATGTTAACGTATTTTTTATAAATTGTTCGTAGGTAATTTTATGTAACTCTTAAATACAACAAACAATTTATTAAAGTAAATAGTTAATTATTTCTATTAATATTTGTAAAAGATTATTAGAATTCTTTCTTAATACTCATACAAATATATTTGCCTAACGTAATGAAAACTACTAAATAATATAGTGAAAACCTTTAAAGCTGAAATGTTTTATATTGCAGACAAGGGCTGTAATGATTAATCAATTATGAAATCAATGCCTTTGCAATCGATTTTACTAAGACCCTAATTGATTGGATCCTAATAGGTAAATATTTGAATCCGCATTAATACAGCGATAAAAGAAAAGAAACTTTATTCCTTAGATATTAATAAGAATATAGGGGGGGCGGCTTTCAATTTTTTTATGAAAAAATTATTTTGAATTGAGGTTACTCACTGGAAGAAACGAAAAATTAATAGAGCATTTTTAAAAAAAACGTTCGCTTAACACTAATCATCAAGGCAAACATGATTTTGAGGGGTATGTTTGAAAACAAATCAAAGTTCAAAGAGGTGTCATGTTGTTGCAATACAAATAAAATAGAACTGTTTAGAAATTGTTCCACGCATAAATCTTTTTGTTTGCAAGGTTATCCAAATTTTTTATTTTGATGTTAAAATTTGGTGTTCTTGCACTCGTAGTGAATCATATAAGCAAGCAAAAATTAATTAATATTAATACTAATCATTATTTTACACCGATGTTTAGAAAGAAAATCATTTGACGAAGTTTCTGCGGATGTCCGCGAACGCATAGATAAAGTTCATTTAGCTAAGGATTTAATTAAAAGATATCAAGATACTTTGGCGAGAGTTGCAAATGATAGAATTAATATTGAAAAAAGCTTCGAAGAAACAAATAAAACTCTTTACAATGTTGAGGTGATTTACAAATTCTATTACATTACTTAATATATAAATTACAAAATATAATCATAGAAAAGAAGCATTCGTATTGCTCATTCTACACTGGTCACTATTCTAATAATTACGATTTTAAAACGTATGAAATAAGTACGAGAGTTTTTGCATTTTGCATGAATGTGATTTTAGCTTGTGTGTGTATATATATATATATAT
>CABFPE010000001.1:6363799-6383064 GCA_900660155.1 Hofstenia miamia
TAGCTTGTGTGTGTATATATATATATATATATATATATATATATAATTTGTTGCAAAGTGTGACATCGGTTACCCTATTAAACCCTCCCGAAAATGCGAAATGTTAACAAAGCTTGAATCATTGATCACCATTGGGTTTTTAAAGCGAAATCCAAGACGCTAAGTATTGCGAATCGAAGTCGACGTTTCAAGTCCGGTTCGGGTAATATATTTTGGGCCAGGTCGGATTTGGGCAGTTAGTATTCTGCTAGGGTTGGGTTCAGGTCCATCGCAAACTCATATTGTCACTCTCTAATTGTTTTCCTATAAGATTGTATCTAAGTTTCTAAAAAATTGTATACATTGGTAAAATGTTAGCAAAATGATCCCTCCTGAACCAAAAAAGTCTGAATAACCATTGCTTTTGCCCAAGTTACATAAATTTTTTCTCGCTAAATGCGGCAATAATTTTCATTCAATGTGTTGGGAATTTCTTTTTTCTATGCTAATTATATGATGAATAAACTTATGCTGTAGATAGCTTCTTTCCTCAAATTTATAACATCTACGTTATCCTTTTCAAATTTTTAGGCAATGGGTGACTCTGGAGTCTCAATTTCTTATAAATTGTCAGAATTGTATAATTATTTCTATGGCTTGCACATGTAAATTTGGCCAAACTTTTGCATACAAAATTCACTTAAGTATTAGTTGAGAAATAGTAATTCTTTTTATATCCACAAGCTATTGTGATAATTCAAAATTATTGAATATTTAGCCAGTTAAGGGGAAATACATTTAGCCCCCCCCCATTTCATTCGGCACCCTACTTGTAGGTGGAGTTTGTTCTTTTCTGAACTACAATGTTTTAGGAAAATCTTTATTAATTTCAAATTGCTTTTTGCATGTAATAGAATGCTATTGAACATGTGACGTGATTAGGAAGCTATTAATGAAATCAGGAAGATTGTTAAAAAGTGTTCTTCATTGATAAAGACCAAAAAATACCAATTTAATCAAACAAATAAAGATGCGCTTGAGACATTAGCCAGTTTTGATGCAGCACTTAAAACAACAGAAGAATTAACCAAAGAAGCAAACAAGTATGTAAACTTTTACTAGTATTTAATATATATATATATATATATATATATATATATATATATATATATGCAGTGGATAGGATGAAGTAAATTGGAGTAATTATTGTAAATTTTTTAAGGTTAAAATTGATAAGGAAATAAACTGAAATTAATAATGATTGGAAATTGTTTAACTTAAAATATTTGAAAATACATGTAGTGTTACTAGATGTGCTAACTTAGTCATTCCCATTATGCTTACAATGTCATACCATCATGTAACGAAGAATTTATTTTCGTGGTCCTCGATATCATAAATCGAAAATTTTTTATAATAAATCTGGCTGTTTTTTGTGACAGAAACGTGCCACTTGTAGAGTCATAGGAAAAAATCTGAAAATGGATGTTATGTGTTAAGTCCCAATACAAGACTACAAAAATGCGGAAACCAAAGAAGAGTTTATAGCAAAATTAGTCGAAAATGTAATGAAACAAGTTAAAGAGAAAGTAAGGTGGAGTTTGTTCTTTTCTGAACTACAATGTTTTAGGAAAATCTTTATTAATTTCAAATTGCTTTTTGCATGTAATAGAATGCTATTGAACATGTGACGTGATTAGGAAGCTATTAATGAAATCAGGAAGATTGTTAAAAAGTGTTCTTCATTGATAAAGACCAAAAAATACCAATTTACTTCATCCTATCCACTGCATATATGACATTAGCCAGTTTTGATGCAGCACTTAAAACAACAGAAGAATTAACCAAAGAAGCAAACAAGTATGTAAACTTTTACTAGTATTTAATATATATATATATATATATATATATATATATATATATATATATGCAGTGGATAGGATGAAGTAAATTGGAGTAATTATTGTAAATTTTTTAAGGTTAAAATTGATAAGGAAATAAACTGAAATTAATAATGATTGGAAATTGTTTAACTTAAAATATTTGAAAATACATGTAGTGTTACTAGATGTGCTAACTTAGTCATTCCCATTATGCTTACAATGTCATACCATCATGTAACGAAGAATTTATTTTCGTGGTCCTCGATATCATAAATCGAAAATTTTTTATAATAAATCTGGCTGTTTTTTGTGACAGAAACGTGCCACTTGTAGAGTCATAGGAAAAAATCTGAAAATGGATGTTATGTGTTAAGTCAGAACTAATCACTCATTTCCAACTAGGGCTAAAATATTTTAAAATATCTCTAGTTATTTTACATATTGTGTAACATAACTAAGCTTAGACATGCATATTGTCATAGACTACTTCATCTAAATGATTAGGAGGTATTGATAAAACTGATTTTTGAAATCAGATGAAATCCTCGATTAAGAGTCATAGCAAATTTATTACTGTAAACTACAATGCAAAACTACATACTACAATCTACATGTATTTACAAAATAATAATAAAACATATATCAAAATTTTCGAATGAGTGTAGTGTTTATTGTCGCTAAGTATGCATTGTCTTTTAAAAAAGGAATGTGCGCAATTTTTTTTAATTTCTTGTAGTTTAGTTCGATTCATGATCTAGGTTATTCCATATTTTAGTTGCTGTGTAATGAAAACTATTGGAGTTTTTGTCTAAGCATACAAACTTTTGAGAACGTTCATTTAATTTTAGATATTGCTTTAGAAATGAAATTGAGGGTTGACCAAATTTGAATTCAAATAATATTGATAACATATGCATTTAGATTTGGTAGTAGAGACAAAGTTTTCCATTATAATCGATAGTTGTATGAATTGTCACGTCTTTGCACGAAATTGAATGTTTTAAATATCCAATTGAAAGTTTTAGACAGAATTATGCGATATTTTGAATACATGTTTGTAAAAAAAAGAGCAATATTGAAAGTGTGATAATCGGAGTGCNTATATATATATATATATATATATATATATATATGCAGTGGATAGGATGAAGTAAATTGGAGTAATTATTGTAAATTTTTTAAGGTTAAAATTGATAAGGAAATAAACTGAAATTAATAATGATTGGAAATTGTTTAACTTAAAATATTTGAAAATACATGTAGTGTTACTAGATGTGCTAACTTAGTCATTCCCATTATGCTTACAATGTCATACCATCATGTAACGAAGAATTTATTTTCGTGGTCCTCGATATCATAAATCGAAAATTTTTTATAATAAATCTGGCTGTTTTTTGTGACAGAAACGTGCCACTTGTAGAGTCATAGGAAAAAATCTGAAAATGGATGTTATGTGTTAAGTCAGAACTAATCACTCATTTCCAACTAGGGCTAAAATATTTTAAAATATCTCTAGTTATTTTACATATTGTGTAACATAACTAAGCTTAGACATGCATATTGTCATAGACTACTTCATCTAAATGATTAGGAGGTATTGATAAAACTGATTTTTGAAATCAGATGAAATCCTCGATTAAGAGTCATAGCAAATTTATTACTGTAAACTACAATGCAAAACTACATACTACAATCTACATGTATTTACAAAATAATAATAAAACATATATCAAAATTTTCGAATGAGTGTAGTGTTTATTGTCGCTAAGTATGCATTGTCTTTTAAAAAAGGAATGTGCGCAATTTTTTTTAATTTCTTGTAGTTTAGTTCGATTCATGATCTAGGTTATTCCATATTTTAGTTGCTGTGTAATGAAAACTATTGGAGTTTTTGTCTAAGCATACAAACTTTTGAGAACGTTCATTTAATTTTAGATATTGCTTTAGAAATGAAATTGAGGGTTGACCAAATTTGAATTCAAATAATATTGATAACATATGCATTTAGATTTGGTAGTAGAGACAAAGTTTTCCATTATAATCGATAGTTGTATGAATTGTCACGTCTTTGCACGAAATTGAATGTTTTAAATATCCAATTGAAAGTTTTAGACAGAATTATGCGATATTTTGAATACATGTTTGTAAAAAAAAGAGCAATATTGAAAGTGTGATAATCGGAGTGCATTTAAAAATAATATGATACGTATTTGGAATATTTCGAAGATGATAAAGATACCTAATCCCAGAAGCTTTCTCTTAATCTTAGCCAATAGAATTGTTCGAAATTTAAGATATTTTCAATTTCAACACTTAAATATTTGATGTACTCACTTTTTTTATTGATACATTATTTATATTAAGTTCTATGCTTTTGTGAGAATTCTGAATGTTTTAGGGGAAAATATTATAAACTGCATGTTTTCGATATTTATTTTCCATTGATTATTTGAGAAATACTTTGTTAAATTTTCGATGTCACCTTGGAGGGTTTTAGTTGCATTAAAGGCATTTATATCAGTACTTATAATAAAGGTATCATACGCATATTGATAAATTTTACTGTATTTTACATTTTGGGTTATGTCATTTACGTAGATTGCAAATAGGATGGGACCGAAAAATGTACCCTTGGGAACCCCGCCGTTAGTTAGGATATATTTAGATTGTTTACCATTAAGTATAACTCTTTGCTGTTGATTTTGAAGAAGTTCATTATTAAGTTAATAGCTTTGTTATCAAAGTTATAATACGTTATTTTATCTTTAAGTTGAAAACTTTGCTTGAATCAAGAAGGGCAACGCAAATACATTTATTAAAGGCTAAATTAGATTTTATTTGTTCTGAATTGAAAGAATTGCATCTAGAGTGCTATAACCACTAAGAGAACTAAATTGTTTTTTCAAGAGAATATTTTCAGATTTCAAATAGGCGTTTATTTGATTATTTAATAATTTCTCGAACAGTTTACTAAAAGGATATCTATTGCAAATGGGTCTATATTTTTTGTGTTCAGAGGGTCACTTTTTTTATATAAAGATTTTTTGAAAATTTCAGGAAATTTTTTATCAACAATGCTGTTGATTGCTAAGAAAGTTCATTATTCATTTAATAGCATTGACAAAAGTACGTTCTTTGTCTTTTATTATATCAAAGTTCTTTGAGTTAAAAGTTTACCTAAATCATTTTTTTTAATTTTGAATGATTTAAAAAATTTAAATTAAAAAACTAATGAAGTCTTCCAAAAATCTGAAACCACCACATGATAGAGGAGTTTATTTTCCTTCATTTTCGATTTGAAACTACGGCCGGTCTCAGTCCCATTGAGACGCCGCGACATCTGACTTTGTGCAAGGCAAACTTCAACGGTTTTGGGGGTCTATCTGCCAAAAAAATAGAAATAGTTGAGGTTATTTGTTTCTCCCATGGGCCTTAGGCCTCTGATTACTTGAACGACCTGAACGGTTTGTCCTTTTAATAGATTAATGATACTTACACGCATAGTAATGTTACTTAACAAGAAATTTTAGGATTTATGATATGGCGTCAGAAGCTCTGAATCTGTCATATAGCTCAATGACAACTTTACAAAATATTCGTGATTTTAGTGAAAATTATGAACAAACTGTCTACAAATTCAAAATAAGGTGAGCACACTTAGCAATAATTCACAATGCTTATTACGTACATACATTTCATGTTATAGAATTCAAGGTGCGAAAATTATTATTCAGTTTCTTTAGTTTTGTCAGTTTGATAAAAAAAATAAGAAAATTTATTGTTACTTTTCCATCCGATTCTTAGAAGCTATTTAGACTACAAGCTACACTGGATGAACTGGAAAAAGCACGCAAACAATCTGATGCAGCATTTACTTCATCTAAGGCTCTATATGAGGAAGCTAAAAAGCTAAATGATTTGATTGAGAATAATGTCAAACAGATGGACCCATTTCTCATTGAAAAACAAAATTACACGGTAAATATATCTAAACTACAAAAATATATTATTTATATTCAAATCATGGGTATACGAAATGTATGCCGAAGTTGAAAAACGGATGCGTAGAATTTTCTCAATACCAACTACCTAACATTATAAATACTTAATAAATCAAAAGCTATGTGCATGTAGGCCTACATCCAACCTCCATTGCTAAATATTTTCTTCGAAGAAGACATTGCAGAAGTATTTTCCTCAGGCTGTTTATTCATGTATAATGCAATATATTTTAGCTTATTGAATTACGCAGACGTACAGAAAGATTTAACAACATTACACAAGATTTCTTAAATGATCCGATTCAAACTGATCTTTTGGAGAAAGTGAAAAAAGAATTGGGTGAGGCAGAAGCTGTTTCAAATCGTTTGGATAAGATCCTTGCCGAGATGGATAGTTTAGCAAGCGAGGCTAAGGAAAAGAAAAATGAAATCAAACGACTGATGAAACTGACAAACGATCAATATATTAGTAAGTTGTATTATATTGTTTAAAATACAGACTACAATTATTGGTCTCTAAGCACATCCACACTCATTGCCACATATTAACATTTCTTGCATTGAACAATTTAATTTCATACTTACTAACATACAGGATATACGGATAAGTTGTAGTTTTTTTAAATTTTTGGTTACCTTGGATTTAATACAGAAAGGCAAAAGATTAAATTGATATATGGCTAAGATCATGCAAACTAAAGCTTAGCTAAAGATTGTTGGAAAAAGCCGAATGAAGGTAGAGATAGAAGTGCGTCTTTTAAATTATCCTGATAAGTTTGACATGTTCTAACTAATTCCCTTATGCCTCAATACAAAATTGAACACACAATTTGGAGAGATTTTAGTAGTAATTACGTAAAGAATTACCCAAATAGCTTTTCTTAGTTCTAGATTTGTTTTCAGTTTGAGACCACATCTTTCTGATCCCAATATTTAATTATAAAATTAATCAAAGAAATGCATATAATGAAGAAATTATGCATTATAGTACAAATTATGTAGTAGTATGAAAGATGTGAAACGTATGTCATACATTTTCAAAGCTGGGGTTTGGCTCAACTATGCTGCTTCAATTGCTATAAAACAGAAACTAAGAATAATGAAAAAAATCACTCTTTCTCTATCATATTTGTAATATCTACAAATTAAATTTCGAATCACCCCCAGAAAAATATTTAATTATTGGATTTTTAGATATGTATGGAAAGATTGAAACCTCTAGAAACCGTGCAAACATTAAAGTCGATCAAGATTTTCGCAAGTATGTTTTAGCTAACAATCAGTAAGGAAATATGAACTGGAATTGCATTTCAAGTCCAGCAACTCTTAGCATAGCTATCACCTTCTGTCATATATTTTAATCAAGGTGCCAACTAGCTTAAAACTTTTCAAACATATTCTGACTTACTAAGCTTTCATGTAAATTGCTTAAAATATTTAGATCCAAAGAATTTTATGTAATACATGTAAATAGAACTAAAATAAAGTGATCACATTTAGTTCTTTAGAAGGTAGCCTACTACCGTTTTTTTCTTCACCTTAAATCATGTTAGTTTAGCATTGCGAAGGTTCTTGGTAACCCAAACAATCTGAACAAATCGGAGTTCGCAAAGGAGAAATTGCAGCAATATGAAGAAGACATTAGGATAATGGATAGCGTTTTAGATAAATGCGTCACTGAGCAACAAAGTGTGATCCCCAAAATCAATTTTGCTCTTGAAGACATTCGGCAGTTTAATCAAGTAAGATATTTTATTCATAAATTGACTCCATTTTCCCACTGATGTGGTTATAGTAGGAAAGCATTGCTTTTCCTGTTCAAAACATTTATTTCTATGTTAATTAATGTGCATAAATGAAAAAGTAATATATGTTTGCTGTTGTTTGCAATTTGTAAAATATACTCTAAATAAATAAGAAAATATTAATTAACGACAGTTTATTTTTAATCATCTGTGATTGAATTACATCAAAGCATTTTGCGTATTCCAGCATATATGTCGCTTGCTACCTTATGTACGTTATCCAATTTTTTGATAGATTGAATTTATCTGTTTCCAAATTAGATTGGTAAATAAATATGGGCATTGGATTATACAAATCATTTTTTGCATAATTTGACATGGATTTGGTTTGATACTGAATCACTTTAATGAATTGATGCTTAAATAAAATTTTTTCTTTCCACTTTTTACTCATAACCAAAAATAACTCATTTCTTTATGGAAGTCTTTCAACGTTCTCAAAAATGGTACAAAGCCAAAAATTTAGTATCACTATCATGCAAAGTAAAGAATATTCACGAAAAGTATAAAATTGAAGTCACGAAATCTCCAGTACATTTGACATTTGAATTCAATTTCTAATATCAGACATTTCACAAATCCATCAGAAAGTTTGTCATTAAGTTGCTCCTTGAGTAAAAGACATAATGTGTGACTTCTGAAATTACAAGTTATCCAAAGGTTCTGTTAAACGGATTTTGTAGCGAATTAATGCTGCTCTCTAATGTTGATCAGGGACAATACGTCTACTTTTACGTTTGGCTAGAATTCATCCCTTTATGAACAGCGATCGATTGAAATACAGTTGGTTCTTTCGGTATTTATATACCACAAGCAGAATTCACGGTCACGTGGAAGCAAAAAATGACATCTCGCTATTCGAAACCGCTCCACCTGGTGCAGAAATTTTATGTAAAGCTCTATCGGATACTTTGAAAAATGAGGACAACTGATGAGTCTAGCGTTGAGCTGAATTTAGCCTATCATGAATTGGAGGCCATCTTGGTGGAGAAGAGGAGCCTCACAGCGCATGTCATCTTGCTGGAGGCTCGGCGACTAAATTGCCCTCCATTATGGTCTGGGTGGCTATCTGGAGTTCAGACATACATACACTTAGTGAAGGAAAATATGTGCAGATGAGCACTCGTGATATTCTGAATGAACAAATATTACCATTATGGCAAGAAGACAACACTTCTTCAGAGCATTGCCCCTCTTCATCGTGCAGATATCACTATTGAATTCAATTAGAACAACGGCATTATAGTGATTCATGAGTAGGGCAACAATAAAGTCTATAAAGTCTATAAAGTCTTATAGGTCATATTTCGTCAGAATTCGTTCTATAGGTCATATTTTGTCAAAATTCACAGGTGAAACTGGATATGGCATGAATTAAATCAGTAAGTGGTATGGCAAACCACAATATCTCATTAATTCATTATTCTTTCATTACATTGCTGTCGCCAGCTAAGAGATGGCAACCTTTCCCTTGCGGATTATCGATTGCTTAGAAGGTGCCAGCCATCAAGTGGCGATGTGGAACGATCCTTCAGCAAGCAAAAAAATTTGCTGTCTGATGATAGAAATTTTCTAGATGAAAACATTGAAAATTATATGTTCTGTTATGCAAAATAACAATCTCGATCAATAAAAATCTGCTTTTTTAGGTCTAGTTTTCAGGTCTAGAAATTGGATTTTTAGGTCATACTCGTTAGGTATATAAATGCAATTTTTAGGTCTAGAAAGTGGTTGCCCTATTCATGATGGGCAAACGCTTGGCCCGTGTCTGAATTTCAACACGAATGTAATGAAAATTGTCAAAGGCCAAATCCAAAAATGTAATTGTGAAAATTTTGGCAATTTACGGCAAGTAGTCGAAACAGAGTTTTATGCTATCAGTGATCTTTATTTGAAAAAAGCTTTACGAATCACTTTAACGAAGTATTTCTGCAATAAGTAGGAACAAGGAATACTCCACGAAATATTAAAATTCACAAGAGTTGTCTTCTTATTCATTTGAGATTGTTGACTGAATTTCTTTTAGATATTTATTATAAATTTCGGTTTACCCTGGACATTATTTTCAGTCCTGTCTGTATATTTCATATATAAAATATATTTCCGTCAATATTTCTTTAAGTAAGTAGTTCAGGAAACCGCCATCTTTGTTCAGTTATTTAGCAAAGTCTTGTAAATATTTCTCTGCAACCATGAAGTGTAGGATTTCGATACGCATTCAAGATGTGTTTACATTTATGAATTGTGTAAACAAGTTTCTAGACCAAAATGTAATCTTGCGTTAATGTGACCCAGCAGAAATGACCGTTGTTACATTTATTTGCATATTACTTAATTTCAAACTGCTTTTTAGATTTACAATGTATTAATGTTGTTAAAGCTAAAAGCAAATATCAGAAAAATGTTGAGCGCAAAGCGAATTATTTCCTCTAAGAGTCGAATCCGAGAAGGAAATATTCTATAGTTCCATTATCTTAACCTTATTTGTATTAATTAGCAATCAAGTTGGCTAGATTATTTTGAAGGGCTTAAAATCATTGTGTCATGCCTAGTTCCATGTAAATAAATCGTCCCCAAAGTTATTGACAAGCTAGGGAGATTCTCTGCAACAAAAATGAAAATAATAAATTCGTTCAAATGGGTACATATTTCCTGTGACATTAAAGCTTGTAGATTTTACTTTTGTAGTTAATGCCAATTGTTTTAGTTGGTGTCGTGCCCTTACTGTATAAAGATGCGCAATTTTTTCAATTTATCAGTCTAAGCAATAAGCGATATATATTTAAAAATGTATTCTCATATACAAAAACAACTAAAATATTTACAAGACCTTGTTAAGCATTAAAATATTTTAGCCTGGCAACAAAAACCAGTCACATGAATTCGTAGTATCGTATATATTTTATATTGTATTGTCAGTTAGAAGTACGGTCTTCCTAATTTAGGAACAATCAATGATAATTGTTAGTCAATGTTAGCTTGTTTTAGCAACAAGAAGAAAAGTGTATTCTTTACACTCCAACATAAGAAATATATTTATAGGCCAACGGTTAGGTTTGGGGTACCCCAATCCTGCCTAGCTGCTTAGATATTAACGAGGTAAAAAATTTTGTTACTTTCTATACTTGGCTGTAACAAAGCGCATTCTTTGAGTTGTATTAAACTATCAAATTAAGTTACTATTTTGTCTTCTGCTTTGATTGTAAATTGTCAATCAATTGCTAAATAGTCGTAATGCTTATTTCTCAGTTCTACGTATGTCTATAAAAAATTGTCAATGAATCTATATATTAGGATGCCAATGAATTGGATTCCAATACTCGTGCTTTGGAGGAAGATTTTAGAAAAACGTCAATAGGAATCTCAAATCTGGATGGCAAAATTACACAAACATCAAAATCAATTAGTACAATTAAAGAAAACGTCGCAGAAAATCAAAAGCTCGTTGATGAAGTATGAATAACTTTGTTTTATAAAATTTTGTTGCATTGATCAATGTAGGAACTTGGGTTTATTATTGCAAATGAAGATCATTTTATTTTAAAATAGTATGTTGCATTGCTATCATAGTTTGCATGCACTTTTTTAGTATTAGGTTTGAGTTGTTTAAAAATGCTGTCTTTTATTAAATATTGTTCTTTCTACCTAGCCATTTATAAAGTGCGTCGTCACTATAAACTATGAAAAACTATTTGTGCATAAATGTTTTCTTAAGATTTGGTATTTGGAAGAGAAATTTTTTGGACAATGGAACCGACTGAATCGATTCTAAATTTTCAAATTTACTGAATCAAAAAAACCATATTGACTTTAATTACAAATATGCAGGGGAATCGTTAGTAATTTTTTACAATTAGAAATTTAGACCAATGATATTACAAATGATGCTAACAAAAATATTCGAGAAACGCTGTCACAGTTGCGAAATTCCGAGTCCAAATTAAAAGCTATAAGATATGAGCTGAACCAAATGCCCAGTGAAAAGCCTGCGGATATTGTGAAAAGTCTAAAGTTTCAATTTGAAGAAATTAAATTAGTTCTGGAGCAAGGCAATGTATTGTCAGAAGCAAAGAAGCAAAGGGTCTTGTTTGAGGCTCAAAAAAAGGAAATGGAAACTTTGGAGGTAAGCTCAATTCATTTATTATTTCACATTATAATACATGTAAATAGCTTTTTAACCATATAATGATTAATTATTAGCTATATATTTATATATAATGTAAAATATACCAGCATTTTTTATCTTGATACAGTGTTTTATCTGATGTTTACTAAAAACTAGATCTAGTGGCTCTTTGAATTTATTTTTTTACATTTGCAAGAAATATGTTTTAGAATGAACTAAATCAAATAAAGAAAGACGTTGAAAACATTCGTGAAATAAATTCCAAATTGGACAGCAATGCTTGCGTTTATCAGCGCAGTGTAGAAACGTAGATTTTTTTCAAATTTTGTGTGAACTTACAATGTTTATAGTCATTAATTTTGTACACTTGTGTTAATGAAATGATTATTTTATGATTATTTTAAAGAACAAACAG
This sequence comes from Hofstenia miamia, assembly GCA_900660155.1. NCBI lineage: Eukaryota > Metazoa > Xenacoelomorpha > Acoela > Hofsteniidae > Hofstenia > Hofstenia miamia. The sequence continues at coordinate 6,376,009 of CABFPE010000001.1, forward strand.
TTTTATCTAAGTCAAAATAAATTTGTTATTAAAATAATGAAGAACATTGGTTTTTTGCAATGAAGTAAAACAGTAATATTATCCAAATTTGCACTTTACAAATTTAAATTTCGCAGAATTGATACATAATGTGTTTTTTATTTAGGCAGTTTTTATTTGTTATGCAATTTCGTGTTTTCTTTTGCAGAAAAACATTATTAAAATTTAAATAATAATTGTATTTTAGTGGAACTTATCTGATATTTTTAGCTTGATATAACGTCTAAAATAAAATCAAGGAATTGAATTTTTTGACCTTTCCGCACTCATGGAATCCTTGTAGAGTACATGTAGTTTCAATAAAATATTAATTGTTGTCGATGTTGTTCAGAATTAGGATCTTTATTCCCGCAAAATGGATTATTAATGCCATTTAAAAAGTTTTTAAGAAAAAAGAAAAAGAATGCCAACAAAGAATTAGCCAACCAAATAAATGAAGAAAGTTCCAGCGTTTCTAAAGATATTGAAAATTTAGAAAAACCACCCACTGATGTTAATTATTGTAACAAGGAAAAAGTAAATTTCAGTGACAAGAACAAAGAAGAACTACCAAATTTGGACAAAGTAGATGGAGGCTCAACTGATATTAAAACAGGTTTGTGATAGTCATGAGCAATTTAGACATTAACATCGAAGTCAGGCCCTTTTGAGCCCATCTATAAGTACCGTTTTTGGTTCACTTTTTCCGCAAGAAATCATCAATGCTATGTTTAAAATTTCCCTTTAATATGTTCAAATACAATTCTCAAAATCTCATTGGCCATGCGATGCTCTTATCCATCTAATTTAGTGATGTAATTCATCGCATCAAGTCAATTCAGTTAGTATTCGTTAGGCAAATGCAAGGAAATATTTACATGTTTGTGTTTGTAAAGCATGAAATTTAGTTAAAGATTTCGAAAAGTTAATAGGGTTTTTATATAATTACATAGTTAAATAACTTTTTTATGCCTGATCCATGCATTTTGTCATGTTTTGAACTACAATAGGATCTCATTTCATAAATATAGACTGAAATGAGTTATAAATTAAGTTGTAAGTGGGCCGATTAACCATTTGTCATCATCACTTGAGTTGGCATGGCATTTGAATTACGTAATAAGTATCCAGTGGCATAATACGTACAAATTTACTTGTTTGCTTTAACTATGGTCTGGGTTTTACAACACTGGTTAAAACCTGCTATTAATTATGATTATGTCAGAAAGCCCTATCATGTAAAATTTAATTGCTCATGTTTCGAAATTGCGAAACTCAGTGTCTATGATGATGAAAAGTTCAACGTTTGGAAACGACAATCTAAGGAGCCTTGTGAATTGATTGACAGAACATATTCCGATAAAATGAATAGACATTTTGAAAATTGGATTGATTCCAGACTAAATTATTCTTTTGAAAAACGAACTCACAGTCCATATTCATTTCAAAAGAAAAATTACTTCTTAATCAAGAGAAATAAGGGAACTGCATTGGAGAGTATAAATATTACTGTTAATCAAAGTGCAATGGCTTTGCCACCGATAAAATCAAGAACTTATTCTCATAGAACAAATCACGTAAGACCAAGAAGCATTTATTTTCCCCCAAGTGCAGAGCCTGTGTCGATATTACCCATAATTCCATTCGTAGATCCATTACTTTGCGATACTGATACAGACATATCCCATGCAAGCGAAGTACACTCAAATGAAACATCTTTATAAATTTATATGTAAGCATGAAAGTAAATATAAAAATTTTTCTTATAATTTTTTATTATTTGCAACCTATGCGCCTATTTTTTCAAATTTTTTGTAATATCAATTACTCAATTAAGAGATTTCTCTCCTAAAACTCAGACTGTGTTTATTTGATTTAGTATACTCCAGAACTTTAGCCCTAAATCTTTTGTGTTACCATTGTGAACATTTCTTTTCTTTAAACTGTCAGGAAATTTTTATTGTTTTTAGAGTTTCCCTAAAAACAATTTAAGCGCTCATAACTCTCAAACTCATAAAGCTATTCAAAATCTGTAAGCACCACTGGTTAAAGAATGATCTTATCTCTAAATTTTTTCCATAATTCGCGTATTTGTGCGAGTTCGTCAGGCTGCGCTGTGCGCAAAGCTGTCATGCTATAGTCTATTTACAGATAACAAAATAATTGAGGCTAATTGTTGTTTCCCTGGGCTTTAGGCTTCCTGATTAAGTACCTGAACATTAGGAATGGTAAGAATTTAAAAACTACTTAAAAATATTGTAATTTTCATTGGAAAATCGTAAATCTCATCAAGTATTTCAGCCACAGACAACAATGCACTTTTGTACAATTTCCAACTGTATGAACAACAATAGTAGTGGCTATTTCTCAGAATTTCCCATTTTTATGATAGGCTTGGAGGAAGTTGCTAAAAATTTTAAAAAGGCTGTTGTTTAAAAAGCAAAGGCAACTTAGGGTTAAAGTGTGAAGTGGTATTCTATACACTGGGCTAACACAACAATATCAACTAAAATAATGTATTTTAAGCCAATTTATCACTTAAATACGAAGGTAAAATGAAAAAAAGACCAAAACTAAAGACTTGAATTCAAGATTGCGAGCTTTGAGTATTCTCGGCCTCTGTTCGCACTTTGAAAGCCATTCAGACTATCCCTAGCCTTTGAATAACATTATTTTTATTGAATGATGATATTTATCAACCACAACAACAAAAAGACTTTTCCCCCCTTTACAGCTGTTAAGACAAATATAATTTAAAAATAAAATAACAACAATACTAAAATATTAATAAGAACAAGAAGAGCATATACAATATATAAAGAAGTACAGGGATTATCAAAATTGAAGCAAGGAACAAAAGTGGACCAGATTAAGGAGTAGAAGGAGGATTTAAATTTAGAAGAAGATAAGAAAAGTCCAGATGATGAGGAGTAATCATCTAGTTAGCAATGGGAATAATGCGAATAAAGAAAGAATTTTGTGAGCGAGCTTTGTGGGTTTGATAAAAGCCAACAGGGGGATTAAAATGTGTCGAATAAGAAGGAATATAATTAAAGAGATTAAGATAATATTTTTCTAACAAAAGGGAATTAAAGAATAGAAGATCAAGAAATTGAAGCTGAAGAACAAGGGGTAATAAATTAATTGAAAGTAATGCAGATTTGTAAAAGAGAGAATGAGAAATCCACTTAACTACACAAAGTTGAGAAGGCTCAACCGAGTAGAGAATTGAGAGTAGAATAGACCAACAAGTATGTGGCAAGCTAACATAATGTTAAGAATATTGTAATTTTCAGAGGTAGAGAGCAATCTGAATCCGTGGCACATAGGCAAACCTCATTGTGTTCTTTAATAATATCAATGAAAACTGTAGTGGAAAGGAGATTTTTTCACTCCAAGAATTAGAACAAAATGAAGGACGAAAGATCCAAAACGCATTGCTTGTAATGAACAACTGAATACTTATAGTGGCCATTAACTAGTGAAGAACTATATATTTGAGAAATTCAGCATACAACACAATCTATAATCATAGTGCAAGCGAGAGATATCCAAATAATTTCGATTCTTTTTTATAACTTTTTCCATATTTTGATTACTCCAAAAACTTTGCATCTCATGCAGTTGAAGGTAACCTAATTCAGTGGAATTACCACAAACAAATCTAGTTTCCATCTCTGCTTGAATATTAATATTTTCTTTGCAAAATTCGTCAAACTTATAGCAAATATGTGCATACTGTATACAAAGACATGAAAAACGAGGCCTATTTTTAAACATTATCACATTTGCGGGTCATAGGCTGGCAAATATTGTAGTATATTTGCATCAGATTTGTAAAATAACAATTTGTGTCGATTTAATAATATTTGATGATAGTCATTGTACTTGTACAACTAATGATTTAATATCCCTTTGTATTTTGATTGGTCGCTTGCACGAGGAATCCATTTTGTTTGCGTAATTTAAAAATCAGACATCGCAGTATCATTTGTTAATTTGTTCTGCTATTACTCACTGTCTGATAAGTGAGTTTATTGTTTGCTACTATTTGTAAATACGCAGAAAGTGTGAATTCTGTTAATTCAAGTTTTGCTACTCTAGCTTCTAGTTACTTTTACTTTTGCTATTAAAGATTTCCCCAACCGTATATTTGATTAACCTTCTATTTTAGCATTTTTCGGATAATAGACTTTTTACAAATTGCTCCTTTATTATATTTAATTTTTTTATTTTTATTATGTATTTGATCAGTATGATCAACACTTAGGGTATCACTTCAGGCGTAAGGTAAGATAAAATGAGGCTTTAAATGGTCAGACAGTTAAGCTCCTTTAGTCTGAGTGATAGTAGGATTAGGTATAAGGATGAGTACGGTTAGGAAGCGCGGTTTGCATGTAACTATAATTGTTGTATTTTCTCTAGTCTAAAATGCGCTGAGAATTAGGTGTTGGAAATGGTTCATCGCTTCAGCCGGAGGCCTCATTCTGTAAGAAGAAGTTCGGAATTAACTTCTCTGAATACTTGTTACCTATGGAATGAACATGCTCTTGTTTTCTCAACAGATAGAAGTACATAGTAACTAGTAGTTTCATCGGCTGTTTTAATATTTCTAAAGATTGAATGCTTGCTGAGTGTTGCACGTGCATCTACCACAAGTCAAGCATTTTACAATATGTATTTTTCGAAAGGATTATTATTATGCTCATGATCCTGTTTGCGCAGCGCATATACCTCCACAAGGGGAATCTCAATATATATTTCTGCATAATCTGCTTGCGACCTTTAAAAGACAGAATGATTTTATCGTGTGATCCATGTAAAAATACACTAATCTCATCATGTAAATACGATGAATTTATAAATGTTTTTGCGTTAGACAATGTTCCTCAACTGAATCTCTAGCAAGAGAATTTCTACTACTAGGACAATTATAATGATCTAGAAACGTACTACGCAAATTTCTCAACAAAACACATGATATTTTGGAAGTAGATATGTGTAGTAATTTAGCAACACGTGAAAACTGTCACTGTGACCTTAATATAATTAAGTATGAAACAGTTGATTATATCAATTTGCTTAGAGCAATGTTTCAAAAGTCCTTAAAATTCACACTGCATGTAAAGCAATTGATTCAGTCCTTAAAACGATTAAATTATATATTTGAAGACCTTAAAAACAATGGATATACAACTAAAGAATGAGATATAATATTCGAATCCTTAGCATTATCTAAGATTAATTACTGTCTTTCTGTTTATGGAAGTGATTTCAATGCACTAAATTGATTAACAAAGTATTTAAACAGTGCTCATAACAAAGGATATTACTCTAATCAAATAAACATGAAACAACTTTTAAAGAATCAAGACATCAACACATATTTAAGAATATGTGTAAATCAACGTCACCCATTACATGAAGTTTTTAAAAATTTAAGAAAACCAAAACAGAATCTTTAAAAAAATCAAAAGAATTTTTCACTTTCTCTTTTTTTCTTTTTATATTCTTCTTTTTTGTTCGTTTATTAGAAATTGTTATAATACTTAATTTACTTTATTTTTATTTGTACATTAATATTTCATACTTTGTAATTTTAATCAAAACTTGTATTAAGTTCTGTTAAACTATCGTCCTCTGTGTAAATGTAATTACAAATTTGAATTTGAAAGTGCCAAGCATCAGAAAGTATTTGGAATTTATTTTCACCAAAACATGTTTTTTACTGAACATTGCAACAAATTGGTAGCTTCATCCAATAAACTATTATATATTATTAAAGACTCTAACTATACCGAAAAGGAAATCAATCAGATATTTTCTTCTGTAATACTAACCGGAATAAAGTATGGATTATCAATGTATGGCTCTGATAAGACTTCATTGAATAAAATTCAAAGATTTTTGAACAAATGTTATTCACAAAGATACACTTATGTAAAATATGACATTCACGAGCTGTTAAGAAATGAAGATCTGTGATGGGTGAATCCACTATACCATCGTTTCATACCAAGTAATCAAATTAGGAATCTGAGAACTAACCGAAAATTCAAATTACCTAAGATCAATTACTCCATATTTAAGAATTGTTTTATCAATAGACTACGATTATTATTATTATTTCATTTCTTCTCACAGCTTCATGCTGGTACTATTTATTTTTAAAATCCTTTGCACATAAAATCAATACAAATGAAGTGTTAAACGCTTATTAGGATTTCAAAAACAGTATTTTCTTCATTAATTAATCTTGGTTGTTGCAATTGATTGAGGTCTTTTGTAATTTAAATGTGATTTTTCTTGGTTGGCCAATTCCANATATATATATATATATATATATATATATATAAATAACATTTTTCTGTGAGAGAAAAAGAAAACAGCAAGTAGTTTGTGGATAAAACATTTTTGTTTAGTTATTTTGTTGTTAATATTATTTTAATTTGTGTTACATCCCTGTATTTGGTAGATGTTATAATAAATTCATTATAAAAAGTATAAAAAGNTTATTATTATTTATTTTTAAAATCCTTTGCACATAAAATCAATACAAATGAAGTGTTAAACGCTTATTAGGATTTCAAAAACAGTATTTTCTTCATTAATTAATCTTGGTTGTTGCAATTGATTGAGGTCTTTTGTAATTTAAATGTGATTTTTCTTGGTTGGCCAATTCCAAATATTTCTTTTCCCTTTTACTTTCATGTAGTTAAATGTGATCTTTAATCATAAATGCTATCTTAAATATTTCCTATTGTACAACTTTCCACCATTTATTTAACCAAGACTTTAACAGTATCTTTTCATTATCTAATTTCATGAATCAAATTCAAACAAAGATAAAATATCCCTATTATTCTGCTAAGATTCGCAAAAGAACAAAGAATTTAAAAATTAATCAATGTTCATTTACAATGTGAACACACTCGTTTAGTTAGCAATGAATAAAATTAAAAGTTTAATGCGATTTAGCGCTTTTTGCTGATATCGTTTGTTTCTTCCATGATGTATTCCTTGGTATATATATATATA
>CABFPE010000001.1:6383765-6396460 GCA_900660155.1 Hofstenia miamia
CTCTCTCTCTCTCTCTCTCTCTCTCTTAGGAATTTAATTATTGTATTATGAGATTGGGCATGGTTTTGCAAAAAAATTATGTAGAAGTTCAATTTCTTGAAAAAATGTAAGCCAAAATATCAAAAATTTTCTGTTGGACGTTATATTCTTCACAAAACAGGAATTTCTTTAAATCCTCAGAGCTATGTGCGGTAGCAAAATTACCCAAGAAGTGAAGCATTACAGACGGCTTTACTGCCTGTGTGTCACATTGTAAGAAATTTTTAATTGGATGAAATGGACAGTCACAATATGCATTTAAATAATTATCTCAGCACAAGCATAAATTTTGGTAGTTTCTATTTCCCTCATGAATAAATTGGCATGAAGAAATAATGATGCAAATAAAATTTCATTTCTACACATTTTTAGTTTCCGGATGGTATATGAAATGTACTATATTGGGTTAATTGATATTTTCACACCAATGTCCCCATTTTCGTGGAAATGACTGTATGAATGAAGATAGGCTTGATACATATTTTAGACTGTAAGGAGATTTCACACTTTGTAACATATCTTAAGGAGAAATCAGTTAAATTATGTACCTTAAGAAGCTTAGGTTTATAGAGCAAATTTTTCCTTCATAGTTTCCTAGATTTTGAAGGACTTCATTAAAATATTGCAATTTTTTTAATACTAGTAACATTCTTCCAATATAACTTGATAATTTTTAGTTTTGCCAGCTCTTATATTTAGAAGTTTGTTTATGAATTTTCATTTCTTTCTTTAGATTAGATAAGATAAGATTGTCTATATTTTGTTAATTCTTATAAAAATGAAACACTGATAAATTAGTAGAAAAGTATCATGAAATACAAAAACAATGATAAAAAATTTTCTAATGCTTTTAAAATCTTTTGGTAATCGATTCCAGTTGTAAATTGCATTGTTTATAAACGATTGACCCATAATTATTTTATTAAATTTAATGCATGAAAAGTTTCTTGATCTTTCATTTTGCTTGTGGTAACGTATTGGAAATGAAAGTTCGTGGTAGGGTGTTATTTTAATTATTTTAAAGAATTAAATGGTGGCATTGTAGATAATTAATTGCTTATGAAAAAGGGTAGATGCAGAGATATAATCTTTAATATAAAAACATTTTTTGCATACATTTATTGCCCACTTCAATTGTTTTTCAAGTTTCCGTGCCATTTCGCGAATTTATGTAAATGAATAAGATGTTCGCATAATTTAAGTTGCTCATAATAAAACAATGAAAAAACTGTATTATCGCAATCGGAGGTAATAGTTGAGAGAGACATTTCTTACACCTATTACTATTTTTTAACAATAGTGTTAACATGCGATTTGAAATTAAGGTTTGAATCAATTGTAATTACTAAATATTTAAACCTTTCGACAGGTCATATGAAAATATTTCTGAAATAAATAAAAAATTTAAAGGTATCCATTTAGTTCCTAAAAGGTTGCATTATGCAAAATTGCGTTTGATAGAAGACTGACACAGCTTGAAGAAAAATTTAGTTTGAATAACATTTTTGATAAAATGTTGCGATTAATCAAAATCCTTAGATAGGTCCACTAAGGTTTAGTTCTTACTAAAATCAACAATCAAACACAGACAACAGCAACAATTAAATATTTGAAATGAAACTACAATCACTAGGGCTAAAAGTGAATTACCCTATACATACACTTGCTCGACGTAGATGTGTTGTTTTATAAAGTGGATTCAAATAAGTGATTAACAAAGACATTTTTATGTCTTGAAATTGGAACTGGTTTGAACCCACATTGATTCTTAACGGATTTCTTATTAATTCTTCAATACAGACTTTTCAACAAGGCGAAATTTTTAAGCTCGGCTATGCTCGTTTAAATTTTGACAGTTCGGCTAGCCACATAAAATATTTCAGGGAGGTTCGTTTCAGCTCTATATCTATAATACGACAATTATGGACTCGATTTTGTGGTGATTCTATACACTCTTTTGCATTAGGAGTTACCATGGTTTGAATGTGCTCATAATATTAAATGGTTAATTAAGGAGTGTCATATGCTAAAATTGTGAATAAAACTCATTTTACCAATGTATGATGATCACATTTATTACTTATTTCGTTCTTAAAATATTAACACCACAACATGGTTTGTTTAAAGTTTATTCTTTTTTTAAATATCTAATTCAGCCCATTGAAATACCCGTGCCTAGCACGGGCAGTTTTCCAGTTTTCTTAAAAATATTGCGCTCTCAAAAATTTTTTACATAGCTCTTCCTATTATTTAATAAACATTTCTAAATACAATTACAAAAAAGTCATGAAAAATTAAGAAAAATCTGCATAATTTAATTAACAAGCTTGTTTTGGGCTCGTTGTATATCTAATACTCTGCTCAAGCTCGGCTCGTTGACAAGTCTGCTTCCATATAACATTGAACTTTGGTGATTCTTATAAAAATCAATATATAAATTGCATACTGAATAAAAACAAGTTTAAATAGTATATCATCATAGGACGGAACATTTATCACCGCAACAGAAAATTTTACACAATGTAGTGTAATAGAATAAATGTCTAAGAATATTTTATTTTTGAACCTTTCTAGTAAAGAGTCTCTCTTATAAACGTGAAGGTATGTATATCTAAATCTGAAAATCACGGCCTGAGTTTTTTGTTGCAAAAGAGACCAAAAAGATATAAATTGTTTTAGAAAGTTGTTTTTATCATTTTGAATCGCAAGTTTCAAATTTTGTGGAATTTAATCAAATATGCAATTTCGCTAAATNCAAAAGAGACCAAAAAGATATAAATTGTTTTAGAAAGTTGTTTTTATCATTTTGAATCGCAAGTTTCAAATGTTGTGGAATTTAATCAAATATGCAATTTCGCTAAATTACAAAATTATAATCAGGGCGTAAAAATCAATGAAAGTTGCGTAGTCGAAATTGCGTAAAAGCCATAATCATGAAATTTTCATATGATGTTTGAAATGAAGAGCCGATAAATTTGGCCGTTGCGGTGAAAAATATACATCAAATTCGCTATCGGCAATGATAGGATAAAATTTGGCCTCCAAGGCTCTCTGAGGTGACCACAAGTTAAGGAACGCTTTCATTCAGACATCATTAGCAAATTATTAAAATCACAATTTAGTCATTTTCTTAGAAAACCTTTCTGCTATTTCTGAGAATTATTGAAAATTGTATCATTTTTTCAAAAATACAATAAAATTGCGTAATTGCATAAAACGGACAAAAGCTAAAAAAATGCGTGAAGAATTACGTAATGGTAAACGCAATTTTACCCGGGCCCTGATTATAACAAACTGTAAAGATTTTATCAAATATAATAGCTCAATTAATAATTAATAAATTATAGTAAAAATATTTTGCATTCTTATAAATAGTTTTGCATTGATTTCATGCTTTACATATATTTAAGAATAGTGAAGAAAAGAACTTTTTTTAAATTGTACTTATAAAATTAACACTAAAACTAACATACACTATATTGCTCATTATAAAGAATTTCATTTGCCACTAAAGGGCAAAGTCCAATGCTTTATATGAAATGGCTTTGAATGACAGGATATTCCAAATGACGCTGAAAAGCCATTTTCACTGAACTACTTTCTCAAGTCTAAGACAAAGACACTACCATCTGAAGCACTGGCCCCAACTTTATCCCCACGGAAATTCCAGCAAACCTCGAATATGCCACCTGTACCTCGATAGGTATTAACAAGAGAACCGTTTTGAGTAGACCAAATGTGGACACATTTATCAAACGACCCACTTGCCAAATACTTCCCGTCTGGAGAAAAAGCTACACTATAGACTGGTTCAACATGTTTGTTTAGGGTATGTACGCAACGTCCTGCATTGATATCCCACAATCTAAAATAAATTCATTTAGGAGGCATTTTGTACGATGCAAAGAGAAATCTACTTTTGAAAATGATGACTAAGCTTGCAATTTGGAATATTTTTAAACATTCTATGGCATTTTAGGTCAAAAAAACTGAAAATCCCACAATAATCAATTCCACAGGTCAAAACAATACATGAGATTGTTCGATGCTTGGTATATTTTGAGAAAGAGAGAAAACGAGCAAATTGAGTCAAAACTAAGTTATCAGGTTTCTGAAAGTACGCTAACATTGTTTTGAATTTAGACAATTTAAGTGGACATGAAAGCAAAAAGCGACGCTTTGTGCTATGAAGAAATCTCCTGGGAGGGCCATGTACATCCGAATTTCAAAATTTGACATACAAAGCGCTGATTTGTTCAACTTAATTTTAAAGGGACTCTGAGGAACACACTTATGTTGAATAGCGCGAAATAGTTTTATAAGAATATTAGTTTACACGGTTAAAGATCCGCAGACTAAAAATTATAAAATCGCTATACCAATTATAGAGATTATTAAAATAGCGCACTGCAGCAACTCATGAATGGGTTTTTAGTAACGCAGCCACTCTAGGAAGAACACAGTGTCTTCAATGGATATGTTTTTAATGAAATGATGCATATGAAATGAGTTATTTTACATTTTGAGCTAAATTCGATTAATTCATGATGACGGCTGAAAGTGCGTTGATTGTACACAGGTGGTTGCGGGCGAGTGCTGGGTCTGACTTAATTGTAAGTTTAGACGTGGCTGAATGAGAAAATGAAGAGATGTGGGTATCTTGTGGTTAAAATTGAATCTTGATGTACAAATATTAGTTAAAAAATGGTAAAATTAGTTGGTGCTGATACTTTTTGGCTAAAAATGAAATTTCACAGTGATTCGTAATTCTGGCAATATTTTGGCATTATATTAAAACAAAGTATCAAAATATTGTAAACATCATGAATTTCACATAAATCAGTTTTGACACAACAAAGCGACAATTATATATATCAATTGTTTATGAATATTCACATAGTTTTCTGTTATAAATTTTCACAAAAGCACTAAAATCTTGAATTACAATACAATTAACAATTCAGTTAACGTTTTCATGCATTACAAGTTTTGTGGACTGCAGTTTGTTATTGATAGAAGTCTAAGATGTGAAGAAAATCATGCAGGAATTATTGAAATTATCACACAAAGGAAAAATGAAGTCAACTATAGACGTCTTAGCTAAGGGGGGGACTAGGAGGACTACAGTCGTTAGTCGAATGATTTAATCCCACCCTTGATTGCTCTCATGACAAATTTGATTATTCTGAGGCAGTTTCATTACTGCAGAACTGAAAATTTTCGTCAATGTATTTGCTCGGTGGGAGCTGAACATCAGCCAATATTTTCGGACCAGAGCAATCAGTACAAATGTACCTAACACATGTGCATAACATTAAAAAGTTTAATAACTTGAATAACTTTCTTTTCATATCAGAATTTCTTCAAACATTAACAAAAAATTACTGGACAGAATTAGGCCAAAACCACCTGAATTGACCCAGTCCCTTTATGCGATTGCACTTGTTAAGGGAATAACCAGATTACAACATAAAAAGAAGCAGCATTAAGGGAGTGCCACACGATATTCATGTGGCATCCCCAAAAGTGACGATTATTCAAATTATGAAATAGAAATTGTTCTATTTGAAAATGACTATTAGTCTTTTGCCTAACCGTGTGACACACACAGAATACTGGAGGATTATATTGTGCCATTAATAAATATAAATTTTCAATAAGATTTTGTTGTTAGTTAATTCTATTTTTATACTCAATAATGTTAATATAGTACAGTATATTACATCCTACACAAATTCACCACAACACGCCATTTTACAACCACATGTATTTAATGAATTTGCAATCTGTCACTTAAACTGCAGTACAAATGGGCTCTAAATGTATGCAAGTTTAACTAAAAATGGAATCGTTAAAAGATTTCCGAATCCTAAACCATTAATAAAACAACTATTGCCAACAAAATTGAAATACAAAAACTTCAACCCTCTGATGCCCATAAGGAGACTGAAGCTGCTTTAGAAGAAGAACGTGTGATATTGCATTAAGGATATGGTAAGCAGACCCCTATCATGAAAATTAAATTTTGAAATGCATCTATGACGCTAGACTAGGGTGGTACATATACGTACCTGCAGTCTTTAAGGGAATCCATTACTTATTTCCAAAAAATGAATGGCAAGAAACTAGGATCAATATAATATTTTTCACACACATTGGTTGATAAACGGCCTTTTTATATTTATTTCCAAATAAGTGATCAGATTGATTAAACAGGAATATCATGCTAAAGGACAAAAGAGAAAAAATTGAGGAGCAATTAGCAATATGCCTGAAACTTTTTAAAGTACCGTAGAATGGGGTGAGTTGAGACAGCACGACCTTTCAAAATGTAATGCAAAATTATCCTGATACTTATTTATTTGATAGTTATTGTTCTTCTTCCACTCATTACTAATTAAAATGCTGATAAAAGTTCGAAGCATTGATTTTTTTATTTTGTTTTGATATACCAAAAAATTAAAATCAACTTCCTAGCCAAATTTCATTAAGAAACTCTGCGTTTCAAATTTTTGCATGGTGAGTGAAGGAAAATTGTTTTCACATAAATTCTTAGGCTTCTTTGAGTGAACAAATATTCCACAAGTATGTGTTAGATAGTTTCAAAGGTATTGAACTTTGTAAATTCTTGAAACACACACTATTTTATCAATGATATGCTCGTATCATTCCAAGTATACATGTATCATCCCTATAATATTTTCCCAACTTTCATGTTATCATGATTGTCATTATGCAATTATATAATATTTTCATATAATTGCTGAGAGATGATTAATTTATTCGCCAATGACTTGTCTTATCTTATTATCTATAGTTTTTACTTTGCCTTTTAGATTGAAGAATGCTGAGGACTTACAAAAGAAAGCATGGAGGTAGAAAACGCACCAGTTATAATCCTGAAAGTTTACAACATGCCATAAAGGATGTTGAAGAACATGGTATATCCGTCCGACTGTCTGCATTAAGAAACGATGTCGAGCATTACGAGGAAAACAAATGAAATCTTCCAATGGTCAAACTGCTCTACCTCACGACATGGAAGATATACTGGTTGATAATATAACTTGTGCTGAATGTGGTCATCCTCTAGATACGTTGGATATTCGTTTGTTTCTCAAATGGCACCTTTATTCGACAGGCTTGAAAGTGAACAAATTCAAAGGGAATATGCCGGGCCAGACTGGGCTGAGTCATTTCTGAAGAGAAATGCTCATTGTCTATCGAATCGATTCACTGCAAATATCAAAAGAGCACGGGCCGAAGTTTCAGCCACTGGGCACTTACTTCCTCTTTCTGTCATATTCAAATCTACAAATATATGGAAGTCATGGTGTGAAGGTGGTCCGAGGAACTGCTGATTCAACAGGTAGTGGTTGGATTGGTTTATTTCTGTGCTTCTTCAGTCTCTTCCTCCTGAAACAGCTATCGGCGACAGCTAAGTCAAATTCCTTCATGCTATGCAATTCAGGTTCAAAAAACCTGCTTGTCGACGTCGAAGAAAACTCAGCATTTTTCTGGTACAAGTATAAGTGTAGACAACTTTACAGCAGCATCACCGCAAGTGTTTGCCAATGAAATAGCTGAGGACGAGAACATACAAGCATATCGTTTATCAGTATCAGATGAATCAGAACCCGATTCTTCAGACAAATCTGATTCAAGAGAAAGTGAAATGGATGGCGATAACTCAAGACCCGATTTCGCCAGTGACGAAGCTAGAATTCCCTGAATATCGAATTGGTGATTTCATACTGGTGAAAATCGAGACGAAAAAACTTCAAGTGAAACACTTCATCAGTCAAATTGACAAATTATTCAAAATAAAGAGCTTCACGTAAAATTTCTATGTAAATATCGTGATGAAAAACAATATTCAATGTTTTGTTTGGTATGAGAAGCTTGAGGTATCCGTTGTGAGTAACGAAGATATGATTGGTAAAATTGAGAATCCAAATATCTTGCGTTGTAGTATTTTGAAATTTTTTCATGAAGACACTGACGAGATGTTTGAGATTTTGCTGATGATTTTCTAAATTGTATCAAATATGAGGTAAAATTTGACGTATTGCATCAAATACGAATATACAGGGTGGTCCATAAGTAACTGAAACATTTCGTTTTTGAATAACTCAGCAACCGAACGGCCGATTTCAATGAAATAAAAAGTATTTTTAAAGAATCTCCTAAAAAAATGCATTGAAAATGAATTAAACTGCCTTTGAGTAGCAATAAAATCGTATCGATCTTGATTTGAATTTCTTGCGATTAGCAATTTTTGCCTAAATTTTGATATAGCATAAAAGATCATGACTCCGATCATTCACTCAACCTGAATGATATTTACAAATTCAAAATATTTTTTGTATGACAAGTGAGCCAAAAAAACAACTTTTAGTTTTTTACAATTTTACTCGTCAAATATGAACCGATTTTGATCTAATAAGTAACAAATAAAATCCTAGATTCTCCTCTATCGATTGCTTTTTATTTCATTGAAATTGGCCGTTTGGTTGCTGAGTTATTCAAAAAAGAAATGTTTCAGTTACTTATAGACCATCTTGTATTTTTAAAATGTTTTTGATGATGTCTCAACTCACTACATTCACCAAAATTTAGATACACACTCTATTAACTCCAAAATAACAAGACATAATATTAAACATATTGAAGTTTCGATTAAAAACGAACGAATATATTATATTTAGTCACCACACAAATGTTGATAAACACCTAGAATTGTTAACATTGATTATTTCGCATTTGATTTCAAAAAAAATGAAAAAATGTCTTAACTCACTCCGTTTTACGGTGTATGAACTTTCTATTATCACAACATTGGTCATGTAAAATACAAATAAACTGTGAATTATAGGAGTCTAGAAAAACTATTTGATTAGGTTGGATATGGACCCGAAGCCGACCCGAAACATTGAGTTTGATTTTACGTTATGCATCTCTGGCTATTCAAATGATCATCAACATCAACAAGGACAGTATTAACTGTCCTTGATATCAATTATTTTTGATAGGGGAAAAGCAATTCATTGGTATTACTTAAAGTCTCGGATCTTTCTCAAACCAAGTGGTGATTAATATCCGCATTTCTTTAATAATCAATCTTATATTTGTACCCGAACCCGACCCGAAACTCGAAATTAGTTACCCGATGCCACTCTTTAGATTATACATCGGGTAGATCACTTATGTCTAAGCAAGGTTGTATAATTAATAAATGAAAGCAAAACAATATTAACTTTACATCAAATACCATATTTCAATAACGTTCACACAATATGCGCTCTGCTCAAATACACGATAATTGTCATGTAAGTTCAAAACAACTAAATACATGGAAAATTTCACGGAATTCAAGCAGTATAAAACTGCAGGTTCTAGAATTTACAATAAAAATTGCAACGTGCGCTTGCTTATGAACGATCGATTAACTATTCAATAAGCGTTCGTGCAAGATATTTAATATATCATCGAAATGTTTTCCGTCACTTACATTTGAAATGTAGTTATAGCGAATTAATGTACATTAGGGCTGTGCGGGTACGGGCGGGTGCTGGTACAATAACTACGGGTACGGGTAAAGAAATCTGGATGTTGTTCATGAATCGAATGTTGAATTCCCCTCATGTATTCTAATGCAGATTTTTAAGTGCTGTATATAAGCAATAAACATTGAATTAAATAATATATAGAAATACAGATTAGGGGAAATTTGTATTTATTGTACATATTCGGTTCATTTGAGTTTTCCTAGCAGATCTGTCGCTGATAATTAATTAAATATGTTGCTTCTTGAATTTCATGGTAATTCAATAAATTACTCTCATTAATTACTGCACGTGCATACCACTGCATTCCCGCTACTCAGAATAAGCCTGAAAGAGCAGCCAGTAGCGCAAGCAATACAATTACAAGGAAGCACGCTTGTTTGCTACCTTCTCATGTTAATAAACTTTTGGTCAGTGCTGACCATTGGCAAGAGTGGACGTAGGTACAGAGTTTTGTACCCAACCCGCATCCGCACAATTTTAAAAAAGCTGTACTCAACCCATACCCACACACGCATCAAAATAGATCACCACGCAGTATACATATTATCATGGTTTACTACAATATAATTATTAATTTTTAATGATTTAATGTCCATTATCAAATAAACAATTAAATTAACAACAATGCTGTTACCAAATTTGAACTTAATTGAAATATATGAATATATATATCTTTCGAGGTGAAACGCATTGTACATTCCATTAATGAATTTTAGTGAATCTTAATTCACCTAGGTTTTCTCATCTGAAGTCAACGTAACTGTGCAAACCACTTCCGACCATGATGTTTCTCTGCAAAATATTTCTCAAATACAATTTCGAATGTTATGCAAAGAATACAATTTGCATTACAATCATCGCGCAATTCCAGAGATGGACATGGGCCAAGTCATTGGAAAATTAGGGCTATTGCGCAACAGTGTCCACAAATGAGCCCGAGCCCAGTGAATGCTATAGATTTTATAAGAACTGTGATGAACAATATCTCTCAATTTAAAGTTTTCAATTTCAATGTCTAGATTTCATTATAAGTTTTTAACATACGCTTTGGTTTAGCAAAACAATTTTTTTGCCAAGGATCATAAAACAGGCCGAATTGATATTATTTTACACCCATGACCATCTCTTTGTGTTGCCTCATCTTAATGTACTGATGACACAGATTATGAAAAATAAACCGTTATTCACCTGTTGTTGCTTCCTCTCCTGGGCTACTACCTGTTCCTGAACAGTCTGTTCCACGGTCTACCCATCACCATTATCGCGCTTGTCAGATTCTTAATACTAGAGTTCTTCTTGGCAACTCCCTGCTATCCCGATTAGTTCTCTTTCTCACCCTCCTCGCAAAGCTCACATCTATCTAATGTTGCTGATCACCTCTGTTCTTCCTCACTTCAATTTGACGATGTCCTTCCCCATTGTGAGTAATCAAGATTCTCATCGTGGCCTCATGGATCCATGAAGAGTGGTCCGGTGGCTTCTTGATCCGATAGTATCGCCTCTTGAATGTTGAACGCAAATCATTCGGCCTTAGTGATTCTCCTCGGCGTCATTGACTACTTGCATCTCCTACCTTTTTTGTTCGCCAATGCTGACAATCTTTCCTCATTAAACCGTCGTCTCAGTTTTTTGCAAAGTCTTCTTGCAGTCTTCTCTTGATCTTATTTTCATTACTGAAACCTTACCTGATCACTTTGTTGCTGACAGAGATGTTTTTCCTAACCACACCTAAATTTCTCCCCATAAGGATCGCTCTAATGGTCGCCATGGTGGTGTTCTCATTGTCTCACGTCGGCATAACATTTCATTCACCCCTCACCCCCTCTTCTTTGATTCTGTTTCGTTTGATTTCTGTTGTGGCTGTGCTGTTATCTTCAATGATCACATTGTTTCTCTGCTCTGTGTTTACAATAATCCTTACAACAGTCCTTTTCGTATTCATCTTGCTGATTTATCATCCTATAAGCGTTCTACCAAAAATGTCACTAATTCTTGAAAGAATCTTATTTGATTATATATAGCCCTAATTATTAAGACCTCGAAAAACAAAGACTAGTGAATAAACCAAGTACGACCAACATATTGAATATATTTTAGTGTATGCATATTTAACAAAATTAAATGTAGTGAATCGTAAATTATATAATCACAAAATTTGAATTGACATTGATTTTAAATCGAATCCGGTCGCATAGCATAAATCTGAGCACAATAGTGTATATATATATATATATATATATATATATATGAAGGATAAGAAATTTATCGATCAATCCAAAATCCAGTTACCAATACAAGTCTTCGTTTAACCTTAACAAATTACCTCACACACACATATATATGTATATTAAAAATGTCCTTAAACCAACTAAGTTTGAGGAGTTAGGGTTGGGGTTAGGGTTAGTATTTTTCCAGGAAATACATGCAGTTTCTAAGTATTTTAATGTTTTTATGAAGTTAGACAAGCGAAATACCAATTTCACAAATTCACTGAATTTTAGGGACTCCACGAAATTCCTAATTTCAATCTTACTGTAACATATATACCTCACCCAAGATTACATTTAAAGGTCGCCTTGACCTCGCCATTAACTTATTAAAAAATAATTCATAGAATGACCTCTCAATAACTATCTCAATGGCACAGGCTAGAAAGTAAAATAAATATAATAATGTCACTTGAATCAATTCATATAAAGGGTTTTTCATTATGAGCGCTCACATGTTATTTTGAAATAAAACGAAAACTGTTTGAGATATCAATGAATTTTTTTTTCACATCAAAGTACATTCAATTACATTATGAATGAAATTCAATTTCTTTAGCATGGCCCCCACGGGCACGTTTGCAGAAGTCCAGACGTTGAACCCAATTTTCAACCACTTTTTCACACAAATTGATCGGTACAGCAGCAATTTCACGTTCAATATTTGCTCTGAGTTCATCCAAAGTCTCTGGCCTATTAGTGTAGACCAAACTCTTCACGTGTCCCCAAAGAAAATAATCTAGAGGCGTTAAATCACACGAACGAGGCGGCCATTCGACTGGACCTTTTCTTGATATAACACGTTCGCCGAATTTTTTTT
>CABFPE010000001.1:6396831-6425447 GCA_900660155.1 Hofstenia miamia
TCTTCACGTGTCCCCAAAGAAAATAATCTAGAGGCGGTAAATCAAAAATGAGCTTCGTCGCTGAAGATGATTTTGCGGTGAAAATCGGCATCATTTTCAAGTTGCTGTTGAGCCCAATTGACGAATGTCCGACGCTTAAAATGATCAAGCGGCTTCAGTTTTTGTGTCAATTTGATCTTGTATGGATGTAGACCAAGATCCTTTCGCAAAATTCGCCATAATGATGTCACTGAGATGTCCAATGGTTGAGAACGGCGTGTGAGAGACTGATTTGGGTCGCTCTAGCGGCAGGAATATTTTGTTCAAATATTGCTTTTCTTTGTTTTACTGGCACTGTCACATTATGCAGTGTAAATGTGGATTCAAATTTTTTCACCAAACGTTGAATTGAAACGTTGAATTGATGATTATGAGGACCATAAAATGACCGTAATGCTCTTAAAGTCCCTTTAAGAGAACGATTATTTTGATAAAAAATCTGAATAATTTGCAAACGTTGTTCAAGCGTATACTGCTTCATGATGATTTGTCAAAGACTAATGAGTAAAACTGTCAAGAGAAAATAAAAAAATATGTCGTCGTTTGTCTTCCCTATCGGTACAAAATGTGAGCGTCCCTAATGAAATACGCATTATTATACAAAAAATCGCATAATTATTACAAGGCATTTTACATAGCGTAGAAAAAGAAGCTTACCGAACTGTAGAATCGAAAGAAGCGCTAGCTAAGTAAGTGGATGTGGCACTAGAGGACCCGGATGGACTCCATTTTATGGTATAAATTTCACGACTATGCGCCGCTAAGCTGTGTAAATGATTTTCTTTCGACAAACTCCAAATTTTTATTGTCATGTCATCTGAACAAGAAGCAAGAAGTTCACCAGAATGATCCCATTTTATAGCGTTGACCTAAAAATACAGCATACAATATTATTATTACAAAGCAATAATTTGAACAGTTAATATTTAAAAACATTTCTTTTAAAAATATAATTTTTGATTTTTTTAATGAAATGTGAAATATCAGGGTTGGGCTGGTTAGTACTTACCAGTAAGTATACTGGCTACTAGCTGTGTTTACAACTACCCTTACTCAACCATATAGTCACTGTATCTACAGCGCAAAGCTCAGAATTCTAAGCAAGAGCGCATTTAGAATTGAATTTCGTAGGGCATGGTGGCCAGGAATTTTTCTCGGGCGACCTTGGGCCATACGCCACCCCCATTTGTTCAAGACCTTACTGCAAAGTACCATAATCAACGACATGATTACAATATTGAAACAAATTTTATTTTCAAATTCTAGAAAAAATTGACTGATTTTGTAATAGCCAAAATGCAACGGTAGGTAGGGAACCTAGGAAGTTTTTCTTCTTTAAAACTGCACATTTCATGCCTACTAGTAAGTTACTAGTGAGTTACTAGTAAGTAACTAGTAACCAGTTTCTAGGTTACCACGATGTGCTAATCCTATTCATCAGAACTAAAATTCAGGATTGAGAGGCGCTTTGTTGAGAAAATATGTTTATTAGAGGCGCTATGTCCCAGTAAACATAGAATTGTTGTAATGACGTCGATTTTGTGGTGTATTGGCGTTTAATAGGCGTTGAATTGTTTGAGTGGCGTTTATAGTGCGGATTAGTGGCGGTGTATAATTCCTTCTAGCAAAAATATTTAAAAATAGGAATAATTTTAGTATTATGACAATTTGAAGATAAATTTTTTAAAAACTGCATTTTTATTGNTCATGCAGCCAAGCGCCTGGAATGGGCAAGGCCCCATTGTAACTGGACAATAGAGGAATGGAGAAATGTCATCTTCTCGGATGAAACGATAATTCGTATTCAAGACAACTGTCCCCTTTACGTCAGGGTGATCGGTGGGGAGCCTTTGACACCATCCCATTACAATCTTTCTCGCAAGCATCCAACACAAGTTCAATTTTGGGCTTGCTTCTCTTATCACGGGACTGGGCGAACGTCTGTTGTGGAACGCAACATGAATTCGGCCGCTTACATTGAGAAGATCTTAGATGGCAGACTCATCCATCAATTGCAAGAGTGGTATCCAAACGGGGAGGGCATATTTATGCAGGACAACGCGCCTTGTCACAAGAGCAAAGTCGTTATGCAACATTTCGCTCGACAGCACATTCAAGTTCTTCCATGGCCTGCGTGTTCCCCCGATATTAACCCTATCGAAAACTTGTGGAGCATTGTGAAAAGAAGAGTTAACGTCTTGGAACGAAAAAAAAACAAAGAAGGACCTCATCAAGGGATTTATTCATGTATGGAATAGGGATGATGAAATCCAACAAATGTGCCAAAACTTGGTGGACTCAATGCCTGACAGAATTGAAGCTGTCATCGCTGCAAATGGTTGGCAGACCCGTTATTAGGTTTCAAACTGTTTCTAATTGTTAAACCATGTGTATTTACTTATGTAAAGTTTGTGATAATATTGCTAGTAATATACTTTGCAAATAAAATCTATTTCTTAAAAATTACAAACATTATGGGCGTGAGTCCAACTTGCTGTCGTCGACTGTATATATATAATGAGACTTCAAAATATAAAAGGTTGACTTACTTCGTTAGTATGACCTCGAAAGGTCTTAACCGGCTCGGTAATACCAAGTTTGCAAACGTGAATACATTGATCGGTTGAACAAGATGCAAATACGAGATTACTCTGCCAATCAACATCAAGCGCTGGTGCTCCATGGAAAGCAAATATTTGCTTGCACTCAGCAGTTGTAGCGTCCCAAATAATCGTCGTCTTATCAACACCAGCTGTTAATACTAAGTTTCCTTTTTTGTTCCACTTTAAAGCAAAAATCGGGCCTTTGTGATAACCAAGAGTATTAACCAAACGGCCATCAGTTCCCCATATACGGGCATATCTAAATAGATAAAAACTAGCATATGTGTCAAATTAAGGGAACCAATAACGCAAAAACCTAACTTCATCAACTTTTCTAAGTATTTCAGAAAATAGATATAAGTAATTTTATTAGATATAACATCAACAAATAATAGTTGGCAATAAAGAATAAAAATCTCAATAGAAAAAATTACTTTCAAACTTCAAAATTTCAATATTAAAGGCCTTTTCTAATTATTTTACACACTGAATTCTATTTTAACCATGCAGCACAAAAAATACCCGGTTGTTAAAGAACTGAAATGCAAAAGCAATATTAATAGGAAAACAATTTGAATAAGTTGGGAGTCTATAAATTTAAAATATTATTTGTAAAAACATTAACATATTACCCATCGTATGAACCAGTACCAAGAAGTGTTCCATCAGAGTTCCAATCAAGCGATGTTACATCTTTATTGCTTGGAACTTCTTGGCCACCTTCGGCTTTAATACAATGCTTCAAACGAAGGTGTTCAATCATAGACTCGGACAGGTTCCAAATTCTTGCGGTAGAGTCCCCTGAACCAGAAGCTAATAAATCTTCCTTAGGATTCCAAGCGCAACTGAACACTTCTGATTCATGGCCTTTTAAAGTTGTGACCTTAGAATTAGGTATTTCAATCTCATCGACTTCCATTTTTTCAGAGGCTGGCTCAGTTGACGATGTTGGATGTTGAGTGCTGCTTACAGTGCCTAAAATAGTAAAGTTAAAGGAAATTCAAGTAATTCCAAAAATAAAAAACCGAAAAGTGTTCATTTCCCCATTAAATTTATAAAATTTCTGATGAAAAAATTTTGTGGCAAGCTCTGAACAATAGGCAGGATCATAAAACCATTGAAAACATTACTCGAATTTTGAACCGATTGTTCAGCATCTGCTCTAACTCTTATTTGTTGCTGTCTAGTTGCGGTAACAATGTCTGGCATGACAGCGTCAATGAGTGAAAGAGGGTCTGTTATACGAGATTCAGAAATTGTTCCATCTTCATTGGTACTGATCTCCGCTTCAACATATTGGAGGCCTTTCCGAATAATGGTAATTAAAGCAGCAGGTGGAACTTGAGAAGGGTTGATGTTTGATTGGCTAACTAAACTTTCATTTCCAAATACATATGCAGAATGAGTGAATCCTGATTCTTGTAAATATCGATATATTAAATAATTTATTTCATCACTGCTAATACTCATTTCTAAATGCATAACACAAGTTAACTTTATGTTTATTGAAGTATCATACATATTAAATTGAATCCTGTTTACATTGAAATAAAGACACGTGATTCTGCTTTTGTAGAGAAATATGGAAATGCCCAAAAATATAAAATAATTTTTGCATTTTGTTGTAAAATATATTGTCAAGATAATGTTTTTATCATTGTTTTAGCTTTAACACGCCTTTAAAAAATAAGTATGAAGTTGAATAACGTGTGCTTCAAGAGAAATTATTCCTCGCAGTAAGTGCAATAAACTTGATTTAAACAATAAAAACTATCATCAACAAATCATAGTTTTGAATTCGAAAAATCAAAATTTTCTTTTTCATTCTAGCACAGCCTTATTTACTATAGCTTAAATTTACTAAAATTATTCAATTACCAAATTCAGGAACAGTTTCTTCATTATCTCATTCGAATCAAGCAATACATTAAGAAAGCCACCGCTATATCAAATATATATATATATATATATAATTGGCCATTTCTGAAAACATCTTTGTATTATATTGATTATGAAAATATATAGATGACAATAATTTTGTAAGCTTGGTGTAAGAATCACAATGCTTAATATTATGAAGATATAAAGATCAACTTCTCCCAAAATATGACAGTTCTCTCGAAAGCAAAATTACAGTAAAACTTTATATTTCAAATTTTGAAAAGCAAACAGGTAGTAATCGACAATCGAAATTAAGCGTGACAGAATCGATTCTCATTTTGATTATACGTGAACATTGATTTTCGATTTCGTTTCTATATATATAGCGGAAAGTGGGGTAAAAGGGGATAGTTACGAAGATGGCTCAAAAATTGCATTTAAGATATGTTCTAAAACTGACAACTACCTTTGTGGAAAATCAAAAACCAAATTTTTCATATCAGATAGGCATTTTTTTGAAATTTAACTTTTCGCAAAATTCACGTTTTGCTCCATATGTGGAACAAAATGGTACGAAATTAAAAAATCAATATCTATATTTAAGAGGTATTTAATTGGAAAAACAACAGCATCTTATCATATGCATTTTACTCAGATATAATTCAGTGTATGCATGCTTGCACAGTATATATTGACATGAATTTTGACATTTTGAAGAAGGTAAACAAATCTCACAAACGTATGTCATCAGTCTCTGATACATTGTTTCATGAACGAGACCATAACCATGTGCCATGCAATAAAAGTTGGATGTTATTCACTCATAAATACACACCAATGAATTGTTCAATACTTATTCACTAATCAAGGTATATAATAACCATAAATCATTTTTATCTTAGTCAATAACATGGATCTACAAATTATTGCTTCATTGATTCGAAATTACTATATTTGTGGGGAATCTGCTACTGCAGCAATTCGAAAATAATCTTATCAAGACAACAAATTAAAATCTGCTATATGTTCCGAGAAATATCTGTGATTGTGTCAAAAGATTCGAGGAAACTGCAAATGCAAATCCCAAAAACCATAGGGGTTGCACATCAGATGTTTGTGAAAATGCAGATAATTGAAAAAGTGAAAGTTGCTAAATCCACTGTTGAAACCAGAACTATGAAAAAAGTTCTATTAAGCAAATCCCAAAAACCATAGGGGTTGCACATCAGATGTTTGTGAAAATGCAGATAATTGAAAAAGTGAAAGTTGCTAAATCCACTGTTGAAACCAGAACTATGAAAAAAGTTCTATTAAGCAAATCCCAAAAACCATAGGGGTTGCACATCAGATGTTTGTGAAAATGCAGATAATTGAAAAAGTGAAAGTTGCTAAATCCACTGTTGAAACCAGAACTATGAAAAAAGTTCTATTAAGCAAATCCCAAAAACCATAGGGGTTGCACATCAGATGTTTGTGAAAATGCAGATAATTGAAAAAGTGAAAGTTGCTAAATCCACTGTTGAAACCAGAACTATGAAAAAAGTTCTATTAAGCAAATCCCAAAAACCATAGGGGTTGCACATCAGATGTTTGTGAAAATGCAGATAATTGAAAAAGTGAAAGTTGCTAAATCCACTGTTGAAACCAGAACTATGAAAAAAGTTCCATTAGGCAAATAGCTGCAGAAAGCGGTGCAAATCGTCAAAGTGTTTTCAGGATTCTCGGGAAAAAATTGAAATGCCACAAATATAAAATATCTATTCTGCAAGAACTAAAAGAACAGGTGTATCAATCTAGAATTGATTTTGTTAATGAATTTCAAGAAAATTTTCTCGAAAGACTGGAATTTGTGTTATGAAGTGATGAAGCCTATTTTCATGTTGATGGTAGTTTCACTCGTAACTGCCACATTTAGGCGGAACAAAATCCTCACCAGTTTATAACAGAACCCATTACATTTTGAGAAAGTCTGTGTATAGGTCGCTTTTTCATAAAAGATAATGGTTCCAACTTTTGTGATTGAGGATGGTACCATTGATGGCATGAAATATCTAGGCATTTTACAAAATTATTTTGTTCCTTTTTTAAAATGTCATCGTTTATAACCTCGATCAATGTTTCTACAAGATGGTGCTCCAACACGCATTCATAAGGATGTAGACAATTTTTTATCTGAAATTTTTGGAGATGCAAATGTAATAAGGAAATTTTATACACATCAGTGCCCCCACGTTCACCAGATCTGTCTCCAGTAGATTTCTGGTATTGGGGTCACATAAAAAACTAGTATATGAAAGTGGATTGCCAAAAAATCAAGAATGCAGCAGATCAAATTTCATTAGAAAATGTAGCGTCAGCAAATAACAATTTCCTTGATCGCCTTGCACTTCTTTCTGATTAGAATGGAAGACATTTTGAACACAAGTTATAATTACCATGTCATTAAATGTTACTTTTACAGTGTCATTTTGTTTTTATTTGCATTAATAAAGTTGTTGGGTGTTTTTAGTTTTCGACATTTATTCTGTGACACCATGTATTTGGAAATTTAATTTCCTTCCTGTTTTGCCCCATTTTAATACTTTCTACATTATGATCATTTTCTCATATTGACTATACAAAATATTATCTTAAGTAAATTTACACATTAAAGTTAATGTATTGAGTAATTCATAAAGAGCAAAAAACATTCAATTTCCAGTCAGCTGCAGCAAGCCGATTTCTTACAAATGAAATTTCCCATTTTACCTTACCTTCCCTTATATATTCTACCATCATACGGGATAGTTTTAAGTATTCCGCTACGATATGATTAGAATATTTAAAAGAGAACTGTTTAGCTTGCACGTAAGACGAACCTAGAGAATTATAGTGAGGAATAACCAGGACTTGGAGAAAATTGTGTACAAACGTATAAAAATTGCGTATAAATATAGATGAACAATGCGTTAAAATTGCATACAAACAAAACATTCATGAGAATACATGTATACATGACAATATTTATGTATACAATGGTGAGGACAATCTTCGAATAATATTAAACCAATTTTGTAATTACACAAAATTTACATGAAAATGTATCTATGAACTTTGCGAAGTGATACTTTAAGTGTTTTCAACTTGATTTCGAAAAGTGTAAGGTATAAAAAAATACAAAGATTTTTGGTAAAAATTGAATGCGGTTAAGTGCGAGATTGAATTTGGTTTGATGAATCCTAAATTCAATGTAATATATGGTAGCTAGGCATCTTAGTTTGAGTTTGCATACATACGTTTCAATTTAAGTATTTTTTGAAGAATTTTCTAAGATAAATCGAGTTTATTAAAATTTTAAGATAATTTCGAATTTCTTATACTAAAAATATTCATTTGTAATCTATATCTATGTGTATTTTCAATTGAGTTTATTTTGGCTATAAGTGATTTCTCTTCAGATTTTTTTCAATTGAAAAGCTGTGTCCGATTTTCGGTAGATGTAAACTCTTTAGAGAATATTTTCTCAAACGTTACTTTGACGGTATAGCTTTCCCAGTGTAATGCTCCAGAAGTTGTCGAAATACCGGGTTCTCATTTGTGTGGAGTGGTAAGGTCGAAACTTGTTAAGTACTTGTCAAGTCCTTCTCGAATTGATTCTCTTATGGGGCAGTTGTTTTGATTTCAACCCTACAATCCTTGCATGTTTTGGTGTTGCAATGTTTTTTACATCAGCATTTGACGTTGGTTGCCCTATAATTGAAGTCAGCGGAGTATTTTTGACAAAATACCGTATTGGATTTTGCATTGTATGCTCAGACGTAGCTCGCACCGGCTCAAGATTTGACGAATTCGGATGCATAGATTTTCGAGTTTGACGTTTTCCCTGAAATAAATATCCTAGATTATACAAGTGAATACAACGAGGTGGAACACCACAGTATTGTAAACTGAATCATTGGGCGACAATTTCTAATGTATACCATTGGCTAATTATTAAAATCAAAATTGAGTGTTTTCTTTGGAAAGCCTGAGAATTAAATGCATAAATCCTGTCAGAATTAATACAAGAATTGAATTTGCATGGCGATAAGAGCCTAAACAAGGTTATAGGCTTGAGTTCAACCGGACCTGCGGTTTGAGAGCAATAAGCTCGACGTCGATTTCGTCTGAATCGGAGTTAGCTTACGAATACCATCTAATTAGAACGAATTAATAGGTAATGAGGGTCAATTGTATCGAACTCAAAAGTTATATTAGGAAAATGTCCTATATATACAGAAGAATTAATAATATTGTTCTATAAACCAGTAGAACTCGCATGAGCTGGCAGAATAATTCAGTTGGTTGCAAAATAATACTAAGTAATTGATTATGACTTACACAAAAATAACAAAAATAACAAAATTTATTATATATACAGTTGCGATCCTACATAGTTAAGTTCAAGGGCCCGAACAAATAAAGCTACAATGAAGTGTGTTAACTTTAGAAAGGTTACTAAGGAATTGGGATGCAAACATTAGAGACGTTGAAAGAACGATAGGAACTCCAAAAGGACTTGGGCCCCGCCGGAAACAAAAACACTAGAGTAATAAATAACGTTAAATAACTAAAGATAATTTCAAAAAAGTACAATCAATATATTCAAAGCAATTACATGTATCTATATAAATAATCAATAAACTAGAAGGCGGAATTTTATATAATGTTAACTTTATTACGGGACTAACAAATTAAATAAGCTTTGGAGAGAAATTAACTATAGAAGTTAACTTTAGTGAGGTTAATTTTACTGATTTGGATGTAATTATAACGGGACCGTAATCTTTAATTAACTATGGAGGTTCGATTGTATATATTAGACTGGTCGAAAAACAAAAATGTTTGAAATCTTGAGTTTCACATGAACGCCCCCTTTTCAATTTAGTGTCAAAACATACCTTGTCAAACTTTAGACCAAAATTTAAATATTTAGAGGTCGCTCAAAAAATTTGTTTTGAACGTGTTATTTTAATTTTTAGTATTTCAGCCATCTATTATGTTAGCGAAGAAAATTGCACTTGGGTAGAACTGATAACCATGACACTTTAATTGTAGGTTAACCGTTGTGTGGTAAAAATTTCTATAGACTGATCAAGCGTTTCCGTCCTATCTCGCGCAACAGTAGGCCAATATTTGGATTACATTCACAATCTAAGCTATACTCGCTTATTAATCTGCTTAGCCATGCTCGACAATTAAATAAAAAAAGTGCTTAAGGTCAGACCATTTTGTCCTCACTGAAATGAATAGATTACTTCTGTTTTATTCTATCTACATAACATATTTTGTAAAAATTTTAACGCAAAGCACTTTTATCTATAAAAAGAAACGTCATGAATTTTTATCTTGTAAATTAATCTCAATTTCAGTAGACAACAATTTAAATAGCATTTTTGTCCCCTTGAACATATGTGTGTTAAATATCCATATTTTAAATTTAATACCCTATAGTCAACATTGCCATTTCTTAATAACTTAGTAACCAAAAGACAATCAAAATAACTCAATTATTAAATGTTCTAAAAAGGACAGTACCTATTTCACTCAAATCAACTTCTAAACGCTACTGTTTTAGTAAGTTGTATAATATGAATTTTGATGTTAAGAATTAGTTTCAGTAGAAAATACGGTCTGAAACTGATAATTCAATTAATTTGAATTCAGAAAAATTGTAATATATTTGTTAAACTATTTTTTATTTCCAAATCGGGCTTTTAAATGCCGAAACTCTTATACCGGCAATATTTATAAATTATGGCATTGGCTGTAGGCCAAAATACATCAAATATTTGAATTTTGGAAAACACTCTGATACTTTCAATTTCTTTACAAAATCGGGCTGCATAAATAGTGGCATTGCTAAGGAGAATTTGGGGTGAGGCGCAGCTTGTTGCATATGGAAATAAATGTGGGGCATTTCATCCATAGTGTTTACAAGTTGCATTTAAAATTGAACGTTTAACCCCAAGCTTTCTAGGAGAAAATATCTACTTCATTTTGATTTTTTAGTGAAGTTTGGTTTTTGCATAATTCTGATATCCATAGTAATCCCTCTTGTAAAAAAACTTCTAAATTTAGTTCTAAGTACATGTTTGATCAAATCAGATGCTCGTGGCAAGAGACAAGCTTTTTTACCATTTAATTTTTTTTTACTTTTTTGCGGATACTAAAAATTTAAATTAGAAGGCACTACACCTACTTAAATACAAAATATTAGCAGCTAAACGTGATAACATAGTTCAGTAGACAATAAAGAACATCAAATGCCTTTAAATTTTCGGTAAAATTCCTTTACATTGATCAATTCTTACGAAGGTTAATTCATCCACTTTAGTACAGGGTGGCTACAATAGTAAGCACATATATTTCAGTTTTTACATTCAGCGACCCAATAGCACTAAATGCTATGTCAAGATCTTTTGATAATTTTGCTGGTCTGACAACTGCATTGTACAGGTTGACACTGAAAATTCCATGATGGTAACTATGAAAATGATGGGCACACAATTTTCTTGCTTTAAATGATTCAAAGTAAACGCAGAAACCTTGATATTGTAGATGTACTTGTAGAAGTTTCATTAAAATTCAGTTTTTATGGTAATGTAAGCAAATGTGTTTCAATGCTTGCTGATCTCTCAAAAAAAGATTATCTTCTTTATCAGTTACAATCGCTTTAAACAAAATTAGCCTTTTTGCCGACATTCCAAATTAGACTTTTTATTGATTGGCGCTTTCGAGTTGCTAGGGTTAATATTATCTTCGTCCATATCATGTTCCTTACCTAGTGCTCAAAATAAAGAGTTAGGTAATTATATTGATTCTTCTGTTTCAATAAACATGTCCTACATTTCACATATACTGGCGGGTGTAAAATCCAAAATTGGACAAAAAGAAGAGACAACTTCGAGCATCATATTGTGAAATTTAGTTTTATCTGAATTAGAAATGGAAGCATACATTTGAACACTATTTTAAATTAAGATACAAGACACACTAACGTACTAGCTAAGTTTCTTTTGTATTCTGATTGATGAGATTTAACTGTAAAAGCAATGATTTTCTTTTGGCCTCAAAAAGTATTGTTATATAAATTCTAAGAGGCTCATTGTGCATGCTAAGGTGCATTTGTAAGAGAGATAATTTAAGCCATTTAGTGATCTATAGTTTTTGTGTAAAATATTTTTTTAAATCATTTGTAACTTTTCCTGTTATATATATTTGAGTAAATTTAACAAAAGTCTATCTTTAGAACTCATAAATTTCCGTTTGCTCAATTGATTTCAGAAATCCTTTATTATATTACTCCGTGAGCTAGTAGGAAAATCAAATGTAAAATCCAAATTAAGGTTGTTAGTTATAAAATCCAAAATTACACCATGAAGTAGAGATACATCATTTCATTGTTTTGTAATAAAAATAATCAATAAGTAGGTTGAATGGGAGATTTTCTTCTGATAAGGAATTTTGCAAACACATTACAAGTTGATTCTTCTCGTGAGCTCTTAGATTTGTAAATCTGATGGAGCAATTTTTTTTAGTTTCCTGTTGTCTAAAACGAAAGAAATTCTACTTGTTTTTACTTAATGATTGATGTGTAGAAGTTTCACTTAAATGATTGAACATCTTTTTGATTGACTTCATTCATTTTGAATTCTAGACTGAGGTCTTGTACCAATTTTTTGGTAGACCACATCTGGTTCTTAAAATGTTTTTGCTGCAATCAGTTATTAAAATTTGAATTATAACAGAATGTTTTAAATTATAATATTAAGACTTGAAGTGCACAATAGGCTTAGCACTGATTGCAGCATTATATAACATACCCCAGGTATCATCAATCCTTAAGTTGCAAACAGCAGCTAATACGTTTGATTCAACCAGAGAAACTTCAAAATCCATCTAAAGCATAAATAAGATGTTAAAAATTATAAAAAGTGTGCACTTCGGAATTATATCCAACGAAGTCAAATAATTATTATGGTATACACTGAAATTTAGAAACGCTTAACACAATTAAAGTAATAAATTAAGAACAGAAATATTTTATAAAATTTGCAAACTTCTATTGTGTTGAAAAAGAACTCAAAACTACATTTTCGAAAAACTATTTTCTGCCGATGTGTTTCGTTATTCGGAATAAGAATGCAAACAAAACTTTGTTGAAAAAATTATCGATTAATAACGTTAAAGTAGAACGGTAAATTTAAATTGCATTTCAATTGCTAAATTCCCCTGCTATAATATATCTAATATATTCAAAAATGAACCGGTTAAATATAATCAGGGATGATAGTTCTGTAAATACAAGCACACTTGTTAGCAAATTATACTGGTACTATCAGCGGTTACAAATGACGTTTTATTTTTTATTTTTATAGTTACGCAGCGGATCTCAAATTATCTGGCAATATCCTCGCTCACTTGAATTTGAACTGGATCAAAACGGATTGAAGATGCCGATTCTGCAGCAGGTCTACACCTTTTAACGTTCAATTTAAAAACTAGCGCATCCAAATTAAAAATTAGTGCGTTCAATATAAAACATAACGCATTCAAATTAAAAAATAATTCAATCAATTTAAAATATAAGCTATTCAAATTAAAAATTAACGCATTCAAATTAAAACATAAGTTATTCAATTTATAATAAATATTAAATCATGACTTTATTAAAAAATGAAACTAAGAAACAAAACAAACTATAAACTAATAGAATGTTTACATTATTTTCCATGCAGCAAATTGTCTTTAGCAATAAATCTTGCGTATTGCCTGTGTGCATGCCGAAAAAAATTGCATGAATAAGGCCACCGTATGCCTGATTATAAGAGTAATATCGGTTTGTTCATCTTCTAATATTTGGGCTTGGTTAAATTTATTGAGCTTTTTGGTTTTCGATTTGACATAGGACCAAAAATTTCAATATACAATAACGGTAGACTGTAAATGTAGGCTTTTGGGATTTGACAGTGTAGTTGCGTAGCACTGGCCTCAAATCGATCTTTCCTAAATCCTTTTGCAAAACATATTTAAATTATTCTCCTTCAGGTAATACATAGTTTTATACTCTGATTTAAGCCTTTAAATAGATTCAGGAAATTCTTGGCGTTACTTTTTAGTGTAAAGTTGGCTCCATAAAAATGTCGTTGTATTGTCCTTCTGGATGCGTCAATTGCGATATGTGGATTATGTTTTAGTTTGGCAGCCAAATGCTTTAGAGTAGCTTGACAATTTTGTTCCAAAAAGATTTTAATATACTGTAAAAAGGAAAAAATTCAAATTTGCAAATCAAGAATATAAAGCTAACATATGGCGCTACTGTTTTTGCTGTTTTTCTGAGCAATAACTGTGGGTTTAATGATTAAATTTTAATTTTTAAGTATAATCATAATGGCTCTATTCATTCAATTTTTTGCAGTAAGTAAAGAGGCTATAAACAAGATGTACGGTAGAGCTCATATTGTACAAATAAAGATCTATCTGCAATAACAAAAATGGGGGAAATAGCTAAGTCCCATCTCATTAGGAAATAAAAAATGCAACAACTTTTTTCAAACAAATGTTTTATTAGCAAAGTTGAAAACTAAGGAACAAGACAGACTTAAAAAGACGGATTTTTTAAAAAAAATTCCTCAAATCTTATTCGTATTTGTTTCTGCTAAAGAACCTTCGATAATATTGAAGTCATCTTGGAGAAACACATGTCCAGAGAATGTGAGAATTTCGTGGGTCAAATAAATAGTATACAAATTCTGATTTGAGACATCTGTTACAAAAGCCAAAATATCATTAACTCGCTATTGCTTAAACGCAAATTCTTTTCAACTAGATCGCGGGCAATAATAGTATACGCATCAGAACATCTTATGAGTGCTCTGCAAATTGCAGGATGATAAAACGAGTAGATATAATAAATGCACAGTATAGCATCAAGCGAAGTGGGATCTAGGTAGCCACATAGACACAGGAATGCATTACAATTAAGATATGAAAATATAGACAGCATTTACAATTAATTCAACTTACATACACATGCACTCGCGTTCAAACTTGAATCTAAACAACCTTATTTAACGATAATTCTGAAATTTTTGGCTTTTGTTAGAATTTTATTCCTTCTGATTTTTTTAAGAGATAACACCAGAAATCGCATATTCTGCTCATTTTTCTTTACAATTCGCTTTCTGATTCAATTCTAATTTCAGTAAGAATTCCCTTTAAAACATTTTTGTCAGCTACACTCTCAGAAGATATAGTTCCAAAAATCACAAAATTTTGCTTTTCTTGATGTTCGAATACATTATAAACGATGTTTTAAGTACATCATAAAATGAGGCTTTCACCTCACTAGAAAAACTATCACAGTGCAGCCTTCAACTCAGCAAACTGTATTTACAACTACATGGTAGCTCCGACTATAGAATTTCATTCAGGCGAACTTGTAGAATAGCGACACGCGGAGCACGCGTAACACGCGGACTAAATAAACAATAATTTAGGGTCAAAAACGATAGGAATTACAATAAAATACTCAAAAAGTTTAAAATATAATCGATATAGACCAATACCTTGTCATAATTCAGCATATTTGTAGCACGCGGTAACACGCGATATATATTTTAGGAATACAGCAAATAATACCACGAAGTCATTTAATAATAATTATCTTTAACTAAAAAATAACAAAATATAATCGTATAATTAAGCAAATCTATAAACTTTTGGTTTAAATTTAGTTTTGATTTTTAGTAAATTTCTTCATTAATGGGAAGGGCTTCAGCAAAATTTCAGCGAAAACAAATCTCACCGAAAAACACTATTACAATGAAAATGGTCATACACTATAAGCGATTATATATTAAAATGATATGAATTGTCAAAAAATTAAATTTGGCTATATATGGGGTGATGGCTTCGACAGGCATTCGTTACGAGCTTTAATCTTATTCAGAATCTAGCAACTAACACTAAACAAAAATTTGATTATTTTATCGACTAAATAGTAAAGCAAACCTTAATAAACCTTAGTTTGTAATTAATGAAATGACAATTGTAGTTAATATTACAATTTTGAAAATCCATATTACTATATTAAATAATTAAATTGAAATTTACGGCTTATTTAATATAAGTATCAGGGTTTTCGAGTATTCGGAATGTTAAGAACTCAAACTCGAAAAATCTAGCAAAACTTAATCATAAGAATTCGAAAGAGATATCAAAACTCGAACACGATCGAAAATACCGTAAAAATTAAATTTCAATTTCTTTACCAATTGCAAACAACTATTTTTAGCTTAGAATGACTGTACAATAAATGTTTTTACCAAACAAACTCGGAAATAGAAGAAAACTCGATTGAACTCAGAATTTTCTTTAAGAAAATACTCGAACTCGTAACGTAAAAACTCGAACTTGATTTGAAAACCCTGAACTGTATTATACAAATTTTTCTTCAAAAATTGTGATCAATTGAATTCATATGTATTTTGCTTGTAAAAGGGTAAAAAGGACAATTGTTATTCCAATTAATGAAGATATTTCACTTAAGATAAAGACTTGATTTAATTATACGATTATATTTTGTATTTTTTAGTTAAAGATAATTATTTTTATATAACTTAATGGTTTTATATGCTATATTGCTTAAACATATACCGCGTGCTATCGCGTGTTACCGCGTGCTACACATATGCTGAATTATGGCAAGGTATCGGTCTATATCGATTATATTTTAAACTTTTTGAGTATTTTATAATATTTCCTATCGTTTTTGACCCTAAATTAGTGTTTATTTAGTACGCGTGTTCCGCGTATCGCTATTCTACAAGTTCGCCTTTCATTAAAACACTTAAACTTTTAAGGCTCAATTAACTACTAAAAATACTCCAGATATGATACATTAGCGTTCTAAATCCGCATCCCGTTTTGCTTTTTTCAATTTTTTGGGATGTTGCCAATTTTCTCCGTTTGTAATTTGTACTTAACTTTAATTATAAAAAACGATGTTTCTACGGCGTTATTGTACTTTAGGGGACCCAGTTTGAGTGACGTCATAAAATGGGTATTAAACTCTAACCTTAACCCTAACCCTACTCTCCAACCAATGCAATTATATTGCATTTTTTGCAAAACACCCAAGTTTTGAGTGAGGGATTGGGGTTAGGGTTAGAGTTTTATACCCATTTTATGACGTCACACAAACTGGGTCCCCTAAAGTACAATAACGCCGTTTCTTCTATGATATAGTTAATATTTCAAGGAAGTATTGCCAATTTTTAGTAAAATGTATGAAAACATATTATACAATAGAGTGTTTAAATTCTTTAATCAATAAAATTTAATAAATCGAAATCAATTTGGGTTTCGACCTCAAATTTAATTGGAATAATTAATGTAGCTACAAAAGTCCTAAAGTTCACAGTTTTAATGTAGCTTTTTCATTGACTGGATGTCTTTCATTGATTTGAAATGAAATCATTTATATTTATGTCTTACTCTCGTATTATTAAATCAATTAATGTCAAACTTTTCGAAAATTCATTCAACTCACAAGTAATAAATATAATACATATTATAAATATTTGATTAATAAATGCATTTATTAATTTTTAATATAGTTTTCTTTATATTTTGACTAACTGTTTTTTGGTCAATCTTTCCTTCGACCAGTTTCCAATTAAAATAATACACGTGAACCTATTGCAAACCTGAGCTGAGATGATAGTTTCACTAGATTCCTTAAACTAAAACATCAAAGAAAATTTAAGCACGGTTTTCACTCGTAATATTTCATTTCTTACAATGAATAAATATTATATTCGTGTATTCTATACATTTGTGGCGAAGGTATAGAATAGGTTGCAGGCGGACAAAATAAGCACTAATATAGCAAGGGAATTCAAGGCGAACTTGTAAAATAGTGCCACGTGGACAGAATAAACACTATTAGATGGTAAAAAACGAGAAGTGCAATAAAATACATGAAAAGTTTAAAAATAAGCAATATAGTCCGATAACTTGTCATAATTCAGCATATTTTTAAACGCGATTTCACGCGGTATATATTTAAGGCCACGGTTATACTAGGCGATTGGTTAGAAGTGATCTGTCACTTTTGAAAGGGTTGCACTACCTGATATAATTAGCGATGTGGCGATCACGAAGAAATCGTGCGTGTTCCATTTCATTTGTGATTGGTGTGCAGAGCGGGTAGTCTAACCACACTTTAATTGCGATTATCCGTAACAATTATATATTAAAATTTTAAAAAACTTTAAATTTATATAAATGGGGGTGACGGTTTCTTCAGGCATTCGCTACAAGCGCTAATCTTATTCAGAATCTAGCAATAACACTAAACAAAAATTTGATTATTTTAGTAAACAAACATTAATAAACCTTAGTTTGTAATATAATGAAATGAACATTGTAGTTAATATTACAATTTTGAAAATACACATTACTATAATAAATTGAAATTTAATATAACTCTATCAGGGTTTTCGAGTACTCGGAATGTTAAGAACTCGAAAAAGCGCAAAACTCGATCGGAAGAACTCGGAAGAGAAATCATCAAACCGGAACTCGATCGAAAATACGGTAAAAATTAAATTATTTTAAATTTCAATTTCTTTACCAATCGCAAATAACTATTTTTTAGCTTATAGCTTCAATAAATGTTTTTATCCAAACAAACTCGGAATTAGAGGAAAACTCGATCGAACTCGGAATTCTCTTTAAGAAAATACTCGAACTCGGTCCGAGTAAAACCCTGAACTGTATTATAAAACAAATTTTTCTTCAAAAATTGTGATCAATTGAATTCATATGTATTTTGCTTGTAAAAGAGCAAAAAAGAACAGCACTTGTTATTCCAATTAATGAAGATATTTTACTTAAGATAAAGACTTTATTTAAATCAAAGTTTATAGATTTGCTTAAATATACTGTTATATATTGAAATTTTTTAAAGATAATTATTTTTACATGACTTCGTGGTTTTATATGCTATATTGCTTAAATATATACCGCGTGCTGCAAATATGCTGAATTATGATAATTTATCGGTCTATATCGATTATATTTTAAACTTTTTGCGTATTTTATCGTATTTCCTATCGTTTTTGACTCTAAATTAGTGTTTATTTTGTCCGCGTGCTCCACGTGTCGCTATTCTACAAGTTCGCCGGAATTCAAACCCTTGACTAACTGGGGTTTGAGTTTGAAACTTCTCCAGGGTTTGTCGTATGAAATTGAATTTTAATATATACCCATTTTTGACTCAGTATCTGAATATATTAAGGAAAAATTAATTTGACTGGATAAATGATGTACTGACCTGTGATGTAGTTTAAATACAAAAAGTAGATGGTTAAATGTACCCATAAATATTAGGTGGTGTAGAGATTGGTTGGGAGGGTTGGGGAGTTCCTCCGTATCCAGGGTCGCCACCGGGAGGCTCTCTACGTGACCCCAAAAAATGCTTGAAGCGTCCTATGTCCTATATATCGTTTTTTTGTACTCTATTCGGATTTTCACGAATAAAAAAGGTCTGAAGCGTCCTATATATCAGTTTTTCATACTCTACTAGAATTTTGACAAGAAGAGTCTCTCCGGGTCAGCACTCATTGGCTTGAAATTTTTCAGGTTATCCATAATGTCAAACTCCTGGGCATGTTCCCCATCATCGAATGTATCGTAGTCCAGCAGATTGTCAACCGCATATTCATGATCCATATTGACTGTGACTGACACCGCATTTTGCGCAACAGTCATATTTTTTATTTTAAACTAGAATTCTCCACGTCCGTCCAGGATTGCATGAACAACACTGTTCTGGTTTATCCATTTATTCAGAACAGACTCGATCGCAAATTTAAGAGACTGTTCCTTTCCGACGACTTGGTTAATGAACTTGATTATTTTGCTAGCATCCTTGACATCTGCATCCGCATTTTGCAAATGTAGAGCACACTGCTAGAACATAAATGATATACCTGGAAAGGTTTCAGTATGCTTATAATAGTTGACAGACTCGACCAACTGAAACCATTTAATTCATTGAGCATAACCGCCAACAGAACTGACTACAACTCCTGAAATGTTCTAACATATTTAAAAGTTAATTCCAACGGGTCATATCCTCAACAACAACTCTTAGTTCTGGTTGACCAAGTGTCTTTTGAATTGCAATAATTAATCTTGTAGGGATGACATTCGGTGAATTTTCGACGGTATTTGTCTCGCAGTTTCAATAACATCACAGAATTGAACCACATTTTCAGAATCGCTGTCCTCACTCTGAGGAGTGATTTGCTCATCGGCCATTTCGGAAACATCCTCTGTTAATCCAGTGACAAATCTTTTAAGAATCAAATTAATAATGTGACCAAGACAGGGGAAGTTGAACAAATTGAGAGCACGACACGCTGTTTGCAAATCTGAGCTACAATTTGTTATTGGAAGATGAATGTCATTTATTCCTAGAGGATAATATTCCAACAAGTTCTTAATCATTGTCGCCACTTCATCGCCTCCGCAAAATCCAGCATATAGCAACAAACCCAGCATTATACTTTTTCTGTCAATATATATATATATATATATATATACACCCAAGAACTTCTTGTTATCCACAGAAGTCCACTTATCAAACGATATTGTTAGCATTTGACTGCTGTCCCGTCTCAGGATTATTCCTTTTACTATATCAATCAACTATTCCTGCTGGGCTTCCAGTTCTTCATTCAAAGAGCTGTATATTACTTTCGCGAATAACATCCTGCTGTACCACGTTTGAAACACTTCACAATTTACAGCCTTCGTAATTGAAATCTGGTGCATGTATACATCCAAATTCTTCTTCGACTCGTGCCTTGGTCGTTTCACAAAATTAATTACATTTTAGTTACTAGGTGGTTGCGCAGGTCGTTTTTGCACAGAGAAACGTGTCTCTGCATGGTACTCGTGCCACTATTTTTAGCGCATAATACAGTATCAAATTTTCTCTCATCTTTCTTACTGTCATCCCGAAATTCCACGAAGAAATTATGATACACTTGGTTTGTCGAATTAATTTTTTCCACTCTACCCTCACCATTACCTCAGCCCCGTTATCACAGACAGACACCTGAAAATATATAACAACCACAGGATAAACCTATTTTCGGTTGCTTATCAAAATTTATATAGCACATAAATTCGCAATCTGTTTTTAGAATATGCTTTAAATTTAAATTAATGGCTTTGAATTTGGGTTTGAAGTTTGAAATTTTGAGGCGTCCGAGTTTGAGTTTGGCAATCGTTTAAGTTTGAACACCCTGAATATAGGGTAAAAAGTGATAAAAAAAATACAAAAACATACTTAAATAGATATAGAACGATAACTGCATAATTCACCAAATTCGTAGCACGCGGTATATATTAAGAGTCAAGCAAATTTATTGCTAAAATAAACAAACAAGCAAATACTACAAACTACTATACATGTATATTTACAAAATTATAAATATGCACACTTACTTAAAGGGCGTAAATTTCAAATGTCAAATGAAATCTTTCCATGCACTTAATTTGTTTGATATTCCTAATAGTGATTGTTTGGATAATACAATTTTTTTAATTTTTCTTTTGAAATGTTTATTTTGTTCCTTTTTTATTTCGAGATTTAAGTCATTCCATAATCTAGAAGCTTTAAATGAAAATGAATCTGGACGATTAATACTACTATGCAAATTGTAGTTTCTATCACTGGTTTTGATATAATTGCTTAAAAAAGGGCGTAGATTTCGAATTGTGTACATACTTGTGTATCATACAAAGAGTTTGATATTCGATAAAGCAAGAACACTGCCACCTTTTATAACAGTGCTTACTGATTTATGCTTATCAATATAATTCAGAGTTCTTATTGCCCAATTTAATATTTTTGCTAGTGATGATCGATTATTTAATGTGATATTTTGGAATAAAAAACAACAAAAGTTAAAGTTACTTAGCACAAAAGAGTTAAGCATTTGTGATTGAAAGGACTGCCCTACATTGCGCAAATGATATAAATATTTAATACCAGAGGCCATTTTCCTACATTTTGATGAAAAAAATTCGGTAAAACGTAAATCTCTATCAATTACTACACCAAGATAATTAATAAAATTGCTTTGCTTAATTTCATTATCTCCTACTTTAATTTTGATATTAGAATTTTTTTGGTATTGCTTTGGCATGAAAATAATAAATTGTGTTTATCAGGATTAACTTTTAAGTTGTTTCTATTAAAATACCTAATAAGATTTTCAATATTTTTTGTTAAAAGCTTGGTTGCGTTTTTTAAAGTAATCTATATATCCTTGACATACAGTGCGAATAAAACTGGCCCTAATACTTATTTAAGAACAATAGCATAGAAAACTTTGAATTCATAAAAAAGTATTGTCTATTATTAAACAAATTACAAGATATAAAAGTATATTTATTCATATCTATACCTTTTTAGTTTAATTCAAGTCGTTACCTTAGGTGAATTTCCAAATGCATTATGGTAAAAATATAAATATTTATTTCTATTATTCTATTTCTTTTACTCGTATAAGTATAACTAATATATGCGCTTTTTGAGTACATAATGTATTAAGGAAGTTTTTGTGTATAAATAGATTTGATGAAATTTTTATTTAAAATTAAATCGTTTATTTTGTTAAAAATTTTCAAATTGACACTTTACATCCTGCCTGTTTATTATACAGTTTAATTAGATTTCAGTTATGCCCCCTACTATTTCGCTGTCTGACCTAAAAAATTTGAGCGATGCCCAATTTACCTCTGCTGTTGGTGGTCGGAAGAAAAACGCCTTCATTTGGATGCTGCGCCAAGCTGTCACTTCTCTTTCTACCTTGATCCCGTCCTCCAATGATGGTCTTGTTATCGTATCATCCTTGTCTGATTCCCTCACAAAGCTTTCCTCCGATATTTCCTCACTACTATCTCAAATGTTCTCCTACAGTGCTGCTGCCTCACGTACTGTCTCATCTCTCCCCAATCATCCTGCTCCAAGTTTCACACCCACGCATGCGCCTCCTTCTGCTCTACCGCATCCTTCACGTCCTGACTCTCCATTTGTATCCTTCCATGTTGTCTGCGATCAAGAGTCTCATGTTGCACTCATGAATCCTGATGTGTTGTGGTCTGAAGCCATTTTGATTCGCTATTACCGCCTCTCTGATGATGAGCGCAAATCTTTTGGCCTTCATCCCCGTAACTCTGGCTTTTTCTTATTGCTTGCCAATGCACACAGTCTTGTATCTTTGAACCGTCATCTGTTTTTAGAAACTTCTTGCAGTCTCCTGTTGACTTCATTTTCAACACTGAAACCTGGCTTCATCCCTTCATTGCTGACAGTGTTCTTTTTCCCAACTCTACTCTTAAAGTTCTTTATCCTATGGATCGATCCAGTGGTCGCAATGGAGGTGTTCTCATTGCTTCATATCTTCCTAACCTTGACATCCGTCCCATCTCATTCGATTCATTATAATTAAATTTCTGTTGTGGCTGTGCTGTTGTTCTCAGTGACCATATTGTTTCTCTGCTCTGTTTTTACAATCCTCCTTCGAAAAGTGCCTTTCGCATTCCCATTGCTGATTTATCATCTATGTTCGAGTCTTTTCATCACCAGTTTATCTTCCTCTCTCGTCACCTTGGCTTTTCCATTCGTCCTTATTTTCTTGTTTGTGGTGACTTCAATCTTCCTAATGTCTGCTGGAATACGCTCGACTCTACTGACACTTATGAGTCTGCCGTTTTAGAAGTTTTTGCCGGTTATTCTTTTGAACAACTTGTATTTTCTCCTACTTCCAGCTCCTCCCTGCTTGATTTGGTTCTGTGCTATCACCCCGATTACATATTCGACATATCTGTAATCCCTGTTCGTGCTAAGTTGTCAGATCACTCATTTGTCCGCTGCGATCTGTCTGTCAACTCTACTTCTCCATGTGGTTATCCGGCTGCTCCACAATATGCTCGATTTAACAGTGACTTTCTATCACTTAATGCTGCTCTCTCATCTTCGTTCCCCGTTGTTAGTGATTCTTTCACAGTTGATGATTGGTTCACCTTCTTACACCAAGTTAGTTCCGTTTATGTTCCTCGTCGGTGTGCTTCTCTTCCTTTCTATTTCTCGTCCCTTACTGTGCACTCCTTGAATAAATTGGAGTCTTACAAACGCCATTCTGGTACTACTGCTTCTTCGAAGCTTGCTTCTCTCGCAGAAGATATTATCAATTTTATGGAAATTGACAAAGTCTCTTTTCTGTCTAGCTTCTCGTCCGATTCTCTTCAAGACTCTTTTTCCTTCCTGCGTTCTCTTCATTCCAAGCCTGAGCTCTCCAATTTGAGATGGAATCTTCTTTCTGCTCACTCT
The DNA here is from genome assembly GCA_900660155.1 of Hofstenia miamia. Lineage (NCBI taxonomy): Eukaryota > Metazoa > Xenacoelomorpha > Acoela > Hofsteniidae > Hofstenia > Hofstenia miamia. The sequence goes on from CABFPE010000001.1 coordinate 6,420,793, forward strand.
GACCTGGAGAAAGCTGATCTGTTCAACGCGTATTTTGCCTCTAACTTCTCTGGACCTGTCTCCATATGTCCTGGTCCGCCTGCTGCCTCCCCGCTAATCCGACTTTGTGATAATGACTTCAGCGCTCATGATATTTCTCTAATGCTTAAATCTTGCAAGTTGTCTGGTCCTGGCTATCCTGACGGTGTCTCTTCCTTTGTAATTCATGAAACTTCCTCCACGCTTTCTATCCGTTTAAAGCATCTTTACTCCTTCATTTGCTCCTCTAAGTGCTATCCCGCCTGTTGGAAGACATCTTGGATTTCTCCGCTGCTAAAATCTAAACAGCTTTCCTTCTTGCAGATCACGTCCTACCGTCCAATAGCTATTCTATCTCTACTGTCTAGCAGCTTAGAACTGAACGCCTTGTTTTTCGTTATGTATTCCCAAAAATTCGTCACCTCATCTCTTCTTCTCAGGCATGACAACCTTCCTGGTCGCTCTACGATTACTAACCTGTTCTATCTGATCGAAAACTGCTACTTTCACTCTGATTGTAATGATCCTGGTTTTATTATCTTTCTTGACATTTCAAAAGCGTTTCATCCCCTCTCATTCCATTCTGCTTGACAAGTTACGTTTGTTTGGTTTTGATGCGGATTTCATTGAACTGTTCCGGTCTTATCTGACCAATCGCCACCAATGTGTCAAAATCAGCTCGGCTATCTCTTCTCCTGTCCCCGTTACTAGTGGTGCCACTCAAGGCTCAGTGTTTGCTGTTCTTTTCTTCCTCGTTGCTATTAACGACCTCCCGCATTATGTTCTCAACTCGTCTTGCCTGTTGTATATTGACGACACTGCGATTATTGATTTTTGCTGGTCTTTTGCTTCTAACATTTCTTCTGATCTTGAGCACTTGTCTAATTGGTCCTCTGTCAACCATCTTGATTTTAACGCTACCAAGGCATTTGGTATTTCCTTTTCTGTGGCTCCCCCTTCTGATTAGCCTCTACGTGAACTTTACTCCTCATCACACACATCTTGGAGTTCAACTTGCTGCAAACTTAAATTGGACGGAACATGTGTCTTTGCGTCTCTGCAAAGCTAATTCCTCGCTATTTGCCCTTTTCCGTAATGTTCCTTTTAATACACGTCCGCTGTTAAACTCTCTTTGTTCAATTTCATTCCTCGCGCCATTATTCTCTACGCGTCTCCCTGCTGGTGGCCTTCTCGTGCTGTTCCACTCCATGGAACGTTTCCAGAAACGCGCTTTCAAATGGATTTCACCTGTGCCCTATAAAGACGCTCTTCTGAAATTCTCGTCTCTCCCACTGTCACTCCACTTTCATGCCTGTGATCTCCTCCTGTTCAATCGTTTACTGACTCGGAAGTTAGACCTTAATCCATTTGATTTTATCTCGTTCTCTAACTCCCACTCTACTCGCGCTGATGGTGCTGTCACGTTCTCTGTTCGTCGTCTCAAGAAACATCGCACCCTTCACTCATTTTTCAATCGTGTTTGCTTCTGCTAATTTCTTACTGACTCTAAATCCTCCAACTGCTATTGATTTTTTTCCTCGCCCACGACCTTCAAGAAATCTTTGATGTCTTTCCTCTTCGATGTTCCTTTGGCTCACTTTGACTACTTTTCCATCTGCTCGTACTTCATCCTGTGTGACTGCTCCCGTTGTCGATTGAATTGACTTTTTAATTTTTGTTTTGTTCCGCCCTAACCGGCTTAATAGAATCTTTTATTATTATTATTATTATTATTATATACAAAATGTATTTATAACAATATTAGCGGAATGTATAATATTTTGCACTAAAAATTTATGCAACGCGGTCACGTTACCTATATATTCGGTTTTACGAATCGGTAAATAAAATTTCGAAATAAATTCTCTGAAAATGGCAAACGGTTGCAAAGAATAATTTATTTAAAAACCTCAAATAAGTAGGACTTGATATACACTAAAATGCATAGATTTGAATGAATATACGTTTATATCTGTAATTTGTTTAATAATTAGTATTTTATGAATTCAAATTTTCTCCTTAAATATATACAGCGTGGTAACGCGTGCTACGAATTTGGTTAATTATTTAAACTTTTTACGTATATTATTGTATTTCTCATCGTTTTTGACCCTATATTAGTGTTTATTTTGTCCGCGTGCACTCTTATTCTATATAAATATTTTGAAATAGTTTTTTTGTATTAATTTTATAATTCAGAGATGCAATGATTGTTCAATTACAAGTATCTCATTTAATTAATGGACTTCCTAGTAAAGATTCCTAGTACTCCATGACCACGATGCTTACAAATAGTTTGTTGGCATAACTAAAGCTAGAAGTACAATCTAAAAACTTCTAATCGTCGTATTTTGCATAGAATCTGTCCTGCAAGCAAAAATTATTGTTCGTGTTAACTGATAGCACTCCATTGACTAGTTTCCTTGCTTCTAACAGTATTGAACATTCCGTCTTAAAATAATTCAAATTCTTCATAACTTTACAGCTCATTTTTTATCCGAAACCATAGATGTTAATATATAATAGAAACTTGGATAAACAATTTCAAATCTAGCGATTATTTTACAATTGCTCAATTGCTGGTTATTTCGTTGTTCATCATGGCCGTCATTCTGAAGTCACTGAAGTCCCCAGGAGACGATGTGTGTCTACTAAAAGAATTGTTCAAATGTCTGTGTTCTCAATCCAGTGGTGAGGGAATTTCGAAATGTAATGTGTAGATTATTTCCCCCTTACTCTTCGAATGAAAACTTTCTTTTCGATAATATCAACCATAATATTGAAGATTTTGTGTTCTGAAAAATCTGAGTGCCACTTCATAATATACTTAGATTATTTCTTAGGATTTGCTCATGCTGAATTTCGCAGAAACAAAGAATCTATATTATCCCCAAAAATAAACTAAATATGCTATTTTTGTAGAGAAACATGCATTAAAAATTAATTTTTGAATCTATTATTTAAATTGCAGATGCAGAAACACTCCTAAGTTTCTTAAACTATTGGGAATTCAAATCCACTCTCGACAAAAATGTAATCAAATTCGAAAACAACGCGTTCAAATTCTAAAATGAAGTATTCTGTTTACGGAATTTTACATCTTCTCTATTTTGCTTTTTATTTCTATAATTTTTTATCTACTTAAATGTTGATTATTTTTTGTACTTTAATTTGTTTAATTTATTCATGTAAGAAACTATGATAAATATGGAAAATCATGTTATGAACTACTTTAGTTTGTGTAAAATATGGGGATAAGATAAAACTGAACAAAAAATAATTTTCAATGTAAAATAACGAACGGGGTTTTAATATCGTTCTCAGAAAGCACTTGGGCACAAAATTACGACAATCCAATGCATTGTCTAAATGTAACAAGACTGATTGGTAGTCTCCTGAAGGATATTGTAGATAGTCTCATCTACATTCCAGCTGTGTCTTAATTTGGGTTTTCATTGCAGTAAAACATTCTGCAATGGCGTTATCAAGGGGTGAATAAGGTGGCAATTTGCGAAATGTCAAATCAGATTTTCTAGCATTACTTTCAGCGTCGTTGACATGAAGCATTATTGAACACCATGACATTTTGCTTACGAAGTTTTGTAGCCATGTTTACTAAATATCTTAAAAACGATTCCTTGTTCACAAACTTGGAATAATATTCAGTATAAATATGACCGCGCTGAGGAGAAATTCTCATTATTATAATTAAGTTATTTGCTCCTTTCAAACTTCCTGTATATGTTCCAATGTTGGTTTTGTCAGTGTAAACGATTTCAAGAACTTTCTACCTTGCTTCCTTTATCAACCGTATTGCACATTGGTATCTACTGTTTTTGATATCAACTCGAGTATTTTCATTTGGTACAGTCCAGCATCATTTAGATGTATAAGATACACCATTGACATCTTTTGCCAAACAAGAATGTGATGTGCATCTTCGAATTCAATGCCATAATTGAAAATCTTGATTATTCAGAAATCACTTTTTCCCAAAACGCGTTTACCAACTCATGTCTAGTAATCTTCCACCTTCTGAAGACTCCTCATCATTATTATATGCATCAATAACATTAGTGCTCAATTCTGGTGTTTTCTTATAGATTTTCTTATATTCTGTCGTAAATCACTCCTCACAGTGGTAAACATTTAATTTGTTGCACTTTTTAAATAGGCTTGAAACAAGATTTTTGTGTTTCAATTAAATATGTAGAAAATAACAATCCATTTCATATTTTGCTTTGAAACCATTGCTATTTTGTTAAATGTATTGTTCTCATATATTACATGTATTGTTTCATAATATATGATTTTTCATATCTACCATATTTTAATCTGAAAAAATTATGCAAATTTCCTGTATTCAAGTATATTAGAAATATCGATTTAGTAAATAAATAAAAGTATATAAATTAGGTCGAAAATTGAGTGTTGAATTTCTTTATATTAACTGGCGAATTTGATTTATCTATTGTCGAAATAGAACTCAAATTCGACTTTGACGATGTTGTAATCGAAATAAAATTCTTTGTCAGTTTGAATTCCACATACTATAGTGAGGCCAATAACTGACAAAATGATATTTAATTATTAATCCAAAACCCCTATTTATGCATTTCTTCAACCCTTTGAAAATA
>CABFPE010000001.1:6426447-6437400 GCA_900660155.1 Hofstenia miamia
ATGTCATGCCGTGATATCTGAATTGCATCAATTGTCTTAATGTTGCCACAACAGTTTTCAATTAGTAAGTCTAGTTATTGTAGAGATCAATCAATACCTAGGGCTGGCAAATGATAAAATACATATTCCTCAGAATTTTTCACGAAAATAAAAATTAAACAGTTTTGCTGATCTTATTTATATATTTTTACGTTTCTGACAAAGTTTAAGTATTTTTTATTAAGTTGATTTGGTGTCAGGAATGTTGTTTATTTAAGCTATTGAGGCAACTAGCATTCTCTAAGCTTTAACTTTTGCGGCTCATTTTTGCAGTCTAAGTCATCTTAGCTTAGAAAACAACTTGCGTGCACAAACCCATTATAGCAGCCCGACAACTCGCGAGAACCATACCGCAAAAAAGTGACATTACAAAGTTTACTAATTATGTTAACGAACTTGAACGCTTTATACAAGGCAACCTATTTGTAGAATATTTTTCTCTTGAGTACAGCATACTGAAAGCGCCAAGGCGAAAAACCACTTCAAAGACAGGCCATTTCCCAAAGAGAAATCACTTTTTTTGCGAGATTACTTTTATTTATTTCTGTCTTGGAGCAAATTTTTTTAGTGACCAACGTTTCCATTTTATGAACATGTTTGAAAATTGATATATAACGAAATCCAGTGATGTGAATGAATAATTTTCCATAAATTTTCATAAATGAAGAGCCACTGCCCTTTAAAAACAAATAGATATATAGAAACAGTAGAATGAAGACTGCTCCACTGCAATTGCAAGTAATTTGATAGGTCACATGCCGACTCGACTACGTGCAAGAAAATGGTGGGGTAATTTATTGTTCCATGTTCCCAATGTATCAGTGGTCACTGCACATGAGTTTTACAATCAGAGTCATCCAGCAAATAAGATTAATCACCATGATTTCTGGCTAGCAGTGGCTGGAACTCTAGGAAGTGGCAAATACCAAGGGTTCACTTGAGTGAACATTTGTTCTTGCACCCACTGTTGTATGATATGCAAGCATGGTAGATGTGTTATTTGTTCCAAAAATGCTAGCAGCATGTGCAAGAAGTGGGAACCAAAGTTTCTCAAGGCAATGTGTAGGAGCAACGAAATGAGTTTTAATTGTTAGTTTTTGTGTAGATAGTATTTCTTTAGTCTACATTTTTTTAACAGAAAAATTTTGCTTTTGTTTTCAGTAATTTCGTAACTAATTTATTGTGATAAAATATGGAAATGCTGTTTAGCTACTCATGAACATGTTATGATTGATTTTTATTGTAAAAATTCAGATATATTTGGAAATTGATTGTTGTTTCATTATTTCCCTAACTAGTGCATCAAAGTTCACATTTTGGAGACATACAAAATTTTAAGTTTGGGGTAGTTTCTGATAAAACATGTTTTCGTCACATCTAATAGGTTTAAAATAAAGCTAGAATTGTAAATTTCAAGAAGCTGTAGCAGTTCCTTTGCATAGCTGTCACTAAAAGGTTAATTTTGTGTTATGAAAATATACTTTACATAGGTATTTTTCTCTTTTACTAATATCGAAACCGCAGTTTTGTGGTGAAACAGCTCATTTTTGGGAAGCACCGAGCATTATCCATTGCTTACTTACAATACGTAAGTAATTTGTATTCTTCGGATTAAGGCTTTTAAGGTTATGATAAATCAATATCTTTGTTTTTAGTATGTAATCGTTTTTTGTAGTTTTCTTTCAGGATAAGTTTCTTACACTTTTTCGTAATTCTAAACATTTTGTTGTCAAATATTTCATTTTTTGCATATGTATTTATACTTTTAGAATACTTGCTAAATTTCACTTTTTCAAATATTTTAAATTTTGCAAGATGTCTTCGAAGAAATCAGGAATACAGAAATTTAAAGATTTTGAATACTCTATTTCCCTTCCATTAGCTTATGTTGGAAATGCAAAAAGTGGTGTGGCAAGTGTTTTGCAATCAATGTTAATGTGGTACGATGACGTATTCAAGGTTTATTTACTTCTCCATTATATTTAAGTGATTTGTAAAATTTAGGGTGTGATTTTACGTATTTCCAGAGTACGTTTACTTGGAAATATTGGAAGTCATGTGCCAAATTCAGATATTTTCCAGTGTGTTGTAAAAGCAAATTTTGACGTTCTTAAACCCAATGTTGGTGATAAATTAACTGGTATAATTTCTTCTGTTGGTCCGGAGTATATTGCTGTTGACATTCAATCCGTTGCAACAGCAATGATATCTCGCCCTGATTACTCTCAGGTGCTTCTTACAGTGATTTTCATTCTTGAGTTTTTCCATTTTATAACAGTAGGTTGTTTTGTAATCTACATTTTTTAGGGGTTTAATCCTGAAAGCTATGAGGTGGGAGATGTTCTTAATTTTGAAGTGACTGAATTCTATGGATCCTCACTCGGTGTTATATCGTTTAAAGGTGCTCTCCGTGATTGAAATTGCAAGCAATTCTTGAGGTATTTATCGAATATGTCTTAGTTCAAATTTAATCATTCATTTGGCTTTTTTCATTGAATTTCTTAATTAGTTAATGAAATGTTCTTTAGAATATGATTTATTTTGTTGAATAGTCAAGCTTTTTTATAATTTAGAAGGTTGCAGCAACATACCTACGAACCATTCATTCATGCAGTTCTGATAATCCGTTCTTGAAGTAATGAGAAAATTAGTGGCAAATTCTGAAGCCGCTTAGAGAAATAAAAAATAAAATTTGTAAATTTAATCGTAATTATCTAAATTTTGTATTTAATATAAATTTTTACATTATGTAATAAATTATTTTTGGAAATATCTTGTACCTTCAGATATTAGCTAGCATTTACACAAAAGTTGTTTTATTCTGAATCATTCGATTCTATTCTCTAATGATGGGAATAATCAGCAGCGTTTCACTTGATTCGTTCAATATTTACATTTTTTGGAAATATAATATCGTCCTGAGTTATTTAGATTGCAAAAGTAGGTATACATATATTTGGGCGATATTTTTACTCTATCTGGGAAAAGGGTTTTTGCATGCGGAGATATTGAAACACTTTAACAATAAACCTGAGTTTTTCTGTGCTTGCTAAACAGGCGCCCCTTGATCATTACCTATTGAAGTAAACAAATAGATTCATTGCATTTTTGTAAAAATATTGAGATCATGTATTTTCCTTTTGAATCAAATGTTCTTAAGTTTTTCGGTTCTAGATCAGTTGTTGAATGGCAATTCAATTTTGAATTATTGCCGATGAAATGCAATGGCGTTCATTAAAGTCGGTCCTGCTCCTGCTTAAATGAAAACGGCTCCTAGTCAATAGAGTAAAAAAATTGTAACTACTTTTATTGTTAATGGATTAAATTACACTCTAAACAATATTGTGAAATAGGGCAACTTGATACATGAGCGTAATTCAGCAGACAATTCATTCAGTAAATTTTGAATATATTCCAACTGCTAAAGATATATAGCAGAACTTCCAAGAAAAAATTTTCTGTACTTTTCTTTTTGAAAAAAATTTTAAACATTTCCAGAACTATGATTTATTTAGTTGTCCTCAGGTTGGACTTCTATATAAAGGTATTACCTTTCTTCAGCTATTTTTTTCATTCCCCATGCAGTACTATTGGAAAAATATACAGCAAAATTTGTCGTTAGACCAGAAATGGAATCAGGTCGCCGGGTCAAGGTTATTACAACCGGGCTAATACTTTGAGAAAACTTTCCAAAACTGCGTCACTGTGAGCACATCTTTCGACTCGAATTTAGTATTTGGCAAGAATCGTAATTCAATATATTGACAGCTTTTTTAATCATATAATTGTTGAAAAAATTAATTACGTTCTTCACGCGTCAATCATGACATCTGTTATGGCCTCATGGTTACGCAATTCTTACACACAACAACAACATTAAATCGCCACTTCAGACGTAGCGTAGCGTTCTGCTCTCCTTTTCACAATTTCTTTGAATAATTTCTAGAATAGTAAAATACTCATCTGCTTTTACCCATTATTGATGATGAGATACTTCAGGATGAGAAACAATACCAGCATCGCTAAAAACTTAAAATTGCCATCGCAATCTGAGTGAAATTTTTAGTTGTAGCTAAGACTGCTCGAAAAAATAGGACCAGAGCCCATATCGACAAATTAGAATCAGAAATCGTAGTGTGCATGGTTATTAAACAAAAATTATTTAAATCGAAAATTGAATTTGTTTGATAATTGTATTTTACTTAAATTTTTATTAGCTGGGTTATGATTTGTGACCAATGTTGAGTCTGTGTGGTGTACTTATTGATAAGATAATTGAATCATTATTGAGATAAATGTTAAAAGTATGATAAAATAAAACATGAACCAACATACTTTTTCTAGATAAAAGATTCCCAATGAAAATTCATACTAATTTAACTCATTTAGTAAATCGTACAGCCTGTCAAGTCTTGCACCATCCTCTTGTTAACATATTGAATCTAGAAATTTCTTACAGAATAAACAAGGGGCTTTGACTCGACCATGCTCCGATAGTAATTATGTTGTGCCGGATTACATACCAAATATGTAAACAAAAGATATCATTTTACAACATGGATGAAACAAATACCGCTGTTTCAAATAAATTATGGAGATTAGTTTTGCATTCACCATGAAATATTGTATTTAACAGATCCGCAAATTACAGTACGAATCAAACAAATGTAGCCGCATTTATTTATCTTCCCATAAATATGCATATACATATTTTATGTATTACTAAAAAGTTCTATGTCGCATCAATTATATTGAAATTGGGTAAATTACTTTTAAAACTTGATTGTATAAAATATTTCATATTAAAGGTAGCAGAGTCTTGGACTATTGAAGATCTTGTCAAGCAGGATATTAAACAATTGAGGGCACTGTTATGTTTGGGCAGCAATTTAAAAATAAGTAAACTTTCAAATTTCAAAAAAGTTGCAGCAATAATTGTACTTATTTTGCAGTATTCCCAGATTGTAACAATTGCGCGTAGATAGTTCTCTTCATTATATTATATAGCAGATGTTCAAAATGTCAATTAATATTTTGAAATATTAATTTAACAATTCTACTAATTTCATTCGAATATTATATGTAATCAAGTAGACTAACACCAATATAGTAATTTGTAGTTTATATATTAGATATACGGGTAAATTTTATTAAATATTGAGAAAAATGCATTTATAATTTAGGGATAACGATTTTTACGTATGTACTATTATGATCGAATTATTTACTTTATTGTGACATTTTTAATGCAACAATTTCTAAAGATTTGCTTTAGAAAATTATTAGAAATACTTTACTAAAAAATGTAAAAACGAGTTATATGTCGAAGAATTACTAAGTTTCTGGGCCAAAATGTGTCTATTTAATATCCATTTGGTATTATGACATTTTCTAGAGTTTTTTAAATATAAATGTTTTGAAATAATATATGAAGCATTCTTAAAAACTCTCATTGTCTGTAAAGTAAGCTATTTTTAAATATTTTGTCTCAATATTTGGAATCTCGGATATCTGATCGTTTGAAATGCATTTCAACATGGCTATTTAACCCTTTACATTCATCGTGAAATCAACTTATTACTACAACTAAGCAGTGAGGAATGCATTAAAATGCTCGGCGAAAGCTGTTGCATGGAGGGCATCGTGTCATTTGCCTCTGAAATAGAACATTCTTTTATTTCATGGCTTGTCCCGAGAACATGATTATCTTGCTCGGGAACAAATGCTACACAGAGTGCATTTAAATTAGTGTTTTTCTCTAGGTAAAACCCATCGTGTGACATCCGCTTTATTAGTGAATATATCTCACGATAAAGGATGTAAGCTATTACAAATTTTAACTGAAAAATATTTAGTTCAATATAATTTTTTGGTGTGGCCCTGCGTTTTTAATGACTGGTTCAACACGTTGAGGCATTTGAATGGCGTGAGATTCTTTTTATCATTTTCAATAGTTTTTTATATTTGAGTATATTTAACGTCATTTTCTTGTTAACTGGATTCCAAATTTCATCTATTTATTTTGGTGTCAGAAAATTAAGTGGGCCAGTCAGGGAGAAAACTGCACCTTCATTAAATTCTTTTGTTAAAAGTGAGTGTGGCAGAGGGTGATAACTGCTAGAGAATCTCATCTGGTCTCATTACATGAGAGCACATTCACCCATGAATGTGCCAATATTCCACAATTTCCTAATGGGTTTAGAAAATGTTATTTTAAACATGGGCAACCGGTTTGTGTCACTTTAATGACAAGGTGTTTAAGGTTCAGATATTTTTGAAAATTTATTATGTTTGACACTGCATATGGTAGAAAAATTAATTGTCGTTTTAACATGCTTTTTTTCAGCGGGTGACACAAATTGAATATTTCAATGATTGTTGTACTATACTATATAGGTCAACTATCAAATGCTCAAAGCACGAACCAAACTAGTGGCCTAGAAGGATAGTTAATTCACATCTAATTTATGTTTCTTTTAATTTCATTTTTAATGAATGCTTTAGAAAAGCACATGTTACTCTTCTTTTAAAAAAATATAATGAAGCATGTCTCTATATTTATAAGCTAATTTCTGTCACGGCACCAATAAGTTGAAATTTTGAAAGACTAATATTTAATAAAATATTTGTGCATATCGAAGAACAATTTACTTTCAGCAACTCAATTTGAACTTAGAAAATGTTTTTCAGCAAATGATGCACTTATTCAGGCATCAACAACCTGGCTAAATGCTCTTGATGACCAGCAATATATATTTGTCAAATGATATCCACAATGTAAACATAATTGCTTGATGCTAGTTAAATGCTTTGTAATATTAATTATAGATTCGTCAGCACCATATTTACGAACCGCACCTATAGATAAACGAAGACGTTTTAGTTGCTTAAGATCTGATCTGATACAAATTTTATTCCCACATGCGTAATATTATAACAGTCAAACAATGAAAGACTATCAATATTTGGAGTCGTAATTATTAGGTTATTCAGAATATCGTCTGTGAGATAATATTGACCATCAAAGGTGTATGACGCAGTTTTAAATCTATCCTTTTTTATGAAAGGAGCTTGGAAAGAACTGTTCGATAATTTCTCATTTTTCATTGGAATATTTATACTCTTCCAAATTGCTTTGTCAGTGCTAATGCTGTACCAACGTTTACAAACCTTGGATATTGATGCAGAGATGGTAGTTAATGGAAGATATCCAAAGATTCTCAGCAAAATATCATCAGGTAATAAATCCAGATACATTAAATCATACATTCTAATTCTAAATTTGTGTAACCTAAATCATAGAAAATCAAGTTATATTTGCTAAAATGTGCTTGTTTACACATCACAATAACTTGTAATGCTTTTTGCAGGGCAATCAGCAGCGTGTTTCTAGCTTTTTGTGAACAAGTTGAGATATTTTGCATGAAACACCACATTAACTTCTTTGTAGATATTTTTGACAAGAAGAAAAATCAATGGTTTCGACATTTATACTAGCATTGATTTGTCAAACACATCCTAATATATTCTATTTTATATTCTCTTATTGAAAAAGTCAATCTTGCCATTGAAAACTCAGTTGCAAATGAAGAATCAACGCAGATTTGCCAGTGAAATAGTCAAATATTGAAAACCATTTACTATTTGACTTGATGAAGTTATTTTACCAACTAAGCAACTAAATTAATATTTTCATTAAAGATTTGTAGGGTTGTTTATAAAGAAAGTTCTTTCACTGGAAACCTATTTCAGGGGTTTAAAAATTTGTTAGTAAATGATTAATTTCAGTGATGTTTTTAAAATATCAAAAGCATAATTCATTCAAATAAATCTATTGAATTTGCTAGGCAAGTTTTGCAATATTTTCATATATCATATTTAAGCTTTATGGGAACATTTATGGTATTTGACGAGACCTTTTAAAGCAAATAATATTTAATGAGCTAGCCCTTCTGCTGTCAAGTTCCTATGTAGAATTTGAAAATTTTTTGTGAAAGCACAAAGCATATTGATCAGAAATTTTTTCTGCGATTTTGATTTCTAAATATTTCAATGTAGCTATCGATATACTGTATATGCAGCGAGTATGAAAAGTTAACGCTTTCCCTCTTTGGGTCAAAAATATAAAAAAAATCATTGTAAAATAGTGTGTAAGCATCTCAAAATATTTTTCTACACTTATTTATAGAAACAATGTTGCTGAAAATTGGCCAAATATATTAACAGAATAGAATAGGTTTGAGGCTGAAGTTTTATGTTTCATTGTTTTTTCTTCACAGAATTTAATTTTTATTGTAAATATTAGAATTTTTTAATTAAATGGAGTTCAAAGGAGGAGGTCTTCCTCATTAGCAATGATTACATGTAGACTGTTGATTGATATATAATATAGATCCATCTATTTTGACATAATAGCTTGCAGCATTCAAGCATTTGTGTTTACTACATGGTTTTCATACTAAAGAAAATGTTGATTTTGAAATAAAATATAGATGAACGGATAATGCTGATTGCGATTTATATTTGGATAAACTACAGGAGTGTTCGTTTGGTTTTAGCTTAGAAAAACGGAACATGGGTACATAACTGGATGAGAGACATTCCGCGAAACTTGGCTCGGCCAATATTCAAAACGCTTCATTGCAAGAACATTTTATAAAAAGAAATTAACGGTTAAACTAAGTTTGGGGTAATTTTGTTACCCCAAGAACAACTAGAATAGGATTTTGAGCTCAAATCAAATTGGAAAAATCTGATATGTTGCGACGATTCCACATTTCTTAAGTACTTTTTGTCTTTACAATGTGTGCATCATCCTAACTTTGCTTACCAATATTCAACAAAGACATCAATAGTCTAAGTTTGGGGTAACTTTGTTACCCAGAAAGAAATCAGCTCAAAACTTTTGCTTTAGAATGGTTGCTAATTTATTATAGTAATACCATTCTTGAAAAACCCTAATGCTATAATTTCATGAAAATTTTATTAATATGAATTTAGTTTGTACCCAACAAACAACTATATTATGAACTATATTTTAGTTGCTATGTGAAGAAGAGAATCTGCGAAAATAGCTATATCAAGCTTAAAACTCCAGGAATTTGAATTTAATATATATATGGAAAAAAATCATAGCATACAAAAACTAAAAAGTGTGAGAATTTCCTAATTTAGATGTTTTGTGAGTACAAACTAAATGAATATTAATAAAATTTTCATGAAATCATAGCACAGGGTTTTTCAAGCATGGTTTTATTGTAACAAACCAGCAATCATCCTAAAGCTGATTTCTTTCTGGGTAACAAAGCTACCCCAAACTTAGACTATTGATGTTTTTGTGGAATCTTGGTAATCAAAGTTAGGATGATTTACATATTGTGCAGACAAAAAGTACTTAAAAATGTGGAAAAGTCACAAAATATCAGGTTCTTCCGATTTGATTTGAGCTCAAAATCTTATTTTAGTTGTTCTTGGGCAACAAATTTACATCACACTTCGTTTAACCCTTAACATCCTGTAAACTATCTTGTGCTTAATGAACTGAACTTTTTTTAATTAATATTTTAAAAAAAATGGCGAATTTATTTTGCAAATTAGGGAAACGTATCAATTTTTAGTGAACAACTATTATAATAATATGTAAAACTAATGCAATAAATATAGGTTTACAATCTTTACAAAATACTTATATTCGATGCCACTTTCGAGGGTCTTAGTTGCATTAAAGGCATTTATATCAGTACTTATGAGGCAGGTATCATTTGCATATTGGTAAATTTTACTGTTTTTGCTTGTTGTTATTATGTCAATCACGTAGATTGCAAATATGATGGGGCCGAGAACAGTGCATTTCATAGTCTAAATTATTCCATAATTTTATTGATTCGTAATGAAAACTATTAGAATTTTTATCTAAACACAGAAATTTTTGTAAACACTTATTTAATTCAACATAGTCTTTTAGGAAGAGAAGAGATGTTTCACGAGATTTGAATTTAAATATAATGGATGGTATATGCAGATGAACTTTGTAGAAAAGAGATAACATTTTATATTTATTACAATATACTGATGCTTCGTCATGCTTTTGTGCAAAGCTTAATATAAGATAAGATAAGATAATCTATATTCATTTGAATTTTTTTACAATATTTTACTGATATTTCAAATGAATAGCGTCATTAACTACTATGTACAAAAAAATGAATAATAACAAAAATGAAATAAATAAAGCAACACTGACTAAAAAATACACTGACTACGGATAGCTTACTAATTTCGATTTATTGTATAATCGTTATTATAAAATTTAAATCCGATCCATGATCTAGCTGATATAAACTTTTGTTTGAGAAATAATAATTTTAATTCTTTTTTGAATTTTTTAAGGTTGTCTATTATTTTCATTTCTTTCGGCAATATATTCCAGTTATAAATTGCACTATTAATAAAGGATTGACTCATGATATTTTTATTAAATTTAACACGTGGGTAGTTTTTTGTTCGTTTATTTTGCTTCAGACAATCTGTCGAAAATGAGAATGATATCTCGTTGTAGGGTGGTATTTTCTTTATGAATTTGAAGAAATAAATAATAATATTGTAAATAATTAACTCTTGTGGAAAAAGAATAGATTTAGAAATATATTCTTTTGTTTTAGAAGAGTTTTTATTACAAACATTTAATGCCCATTTTAGTTGAACTCGAAGCTTTTTTAACATTTGGCTGTGTACATTAGTATATAAGATATTAGCATAGTTTAAATTACTCATAACAAATGCATGAAACATTTGAATTACTGCAATTGGGGGTAACTGTTGGGAAACATGGGATATCTTTCTAATACCTATAGCCATTTTTTTAATAATAGTATTTATTTGCGACGTGAAATTAAGATTTGAATCTATTATTAC
>CABFPE010000001.1:6450059-6464835 GCA_900660155.1 Hofstenia miamia
CGCGCTGTGTGAACACTCTGGCTTTAATACATTGCTAGAAAATATCGCAAGCACAACCGCGCTGTGTGAACACTCTGGCTTTAATACATTGCTAGAAAATATCGCAATCTCTCTGTGTGAATACCCAAGATTTAAAGCTAGCGCAAGCTCGCTTTCTGTGTGAACGCCAAAAGCTCGCTCTAGCAAGCACAATCTTTCTGTGTGAATGCACCCTTAGCCGTGCGATTTTACCAAAATGTGACAGATCACTTGTGACCAATCAAATAGTTTAACCGTGGCATAAGCAGTGAGGAATGAATTAAAATGCTTGGTGCAAGCTGTTACACGGGGAGGGCTTTGTGTCATTTGCCCCATTGAAATAGAGCATTGTTTTTGCGTAGTTTGTCCCCGAGCAGGCAATGATCTTGCGCGGGAAAAGATGTTACACAGAGTGCATTCAACTTAAGTGTTTTGCTCTAGGTCCAAAGGCCTTTATATAACATCCGCTTAAGAGGTTGATAATAAGTTGAACCGTTAATAAACACAACTGATTTTCATGGATATTTTTTACGACATATTAGTTGTTAAATTACGAAATGTCACATGTTCTATAGTGAGATCAACTTGAAAGTCATCTTTGAATCCAGCAATAGTGATTTGTTTGCCGTTCTTAGTAAACATAACGTTGTCAAACATCTTGCATTTTTTTCGAAATATTCATTGATATCCACAACTCTTGTGCATTGCTCTTCAACGATTGTTTCAATGAAACGCAAAAAATTTAAATGATAATCAAATGTATTCTAACCATTGCGAGAAATTGCAACAATACACAATCAACATTCCTTGAAAAAATGAGAACATTAGATTATGAGAATTTCGATTGCATAGATATACTTTCAAAACTTAGATTTTTATCTGAGCGCATAGGACAATCTCGAACAACGCTTACTATAAATGTACAACAACTAGGTAGATGTAGCCAGTGTTGGAACCGTGCCTTGATTTTTCGGCACCAGTGCTTCACGAAAAGACGCAATTAGGAACGAGCACGCGCGAAATTTAAAAAAATTTGAAGCACGAATACAGTACGGTAGGAAATTTAAAAATTTTTGACGCATGAACCCGGCAAGGCACGAAAATCTATAAATTTTTCGATGAATGTAAAAGGCATTTTATATTATACCTGTATGAATGAAATGTTTTTGTAGGCACATTGTCTTAATAGTTTGAGTAAAATTTTTCAACAAACAAAATTTTCAATGATTTTAATACACAAATTAAAATAAAAATATCAAATATATTTATACGTATTTTAATGTGGGCACAAGCACGGCACAGCCACGAAAATTGCTGTAAAATCGGCACGGGCACGGCACAATATAAAGCACAGTACGGTTCC
The DNA here is from genome assembly GCA_900660155.1 of Hofstenia miamia. Taxonomy (NCBI): domain Eukaryota; kingdom Metazoa; phylum Xenacoelomorpha; order Acoela; family Hofsteniidae; genus Hofstenia; species Hofstenia miamia. Next base: position 6,451,441 of record CABFPE010000001.1, read on the forward strand.
AACATTTGATGTAGCTACTTCACTTAGTGATTAACCAAAGAATCTTTTATGGAGAATTAGACATCGTTAGTCACATGCGAAATAGACATGAGAACAGAAGCAAACATCACAGTGAAATTTACACCAATTGTCAGTCAAAACGACATTAGCTCCTTTATAATCGTTCTCTAAAATCAATGGGGTCAAATTCTACACAATATTATTTTCATTTTTCCCACATCGTTACAAAATTAAAATGAAGTCAGAAGAAATCAATTTATTCCTTATAACTTAATTGCCTTCAATCTCTTTAAATTTCGTTTCTATTCTATTCTAGTATAAAACTGACATTGGTGAAATGGACCACACGATAGACCACTTCGACATTGAAGAATAGTAATGCAAAGAAAGAATAGATACAATGGAACACTTATATAATTACAAGACAATTGCTAATGTCTTTGATTGTATTTGAAAGTTATGAAAATATAGACAAAATACAAACAATAAGATTTCTATTTGATTAAATAACCTAATCAATACTTAAGAAATTTTGGCTATTGGTTTCCATATATAACTCACTAAGCAGTCTCAAACACATCATACATGCTTCCAACTTTCTTAATGATATGAATTTAAATATACTTATAAAAATGAAGTTTGAAACATTAGAATTGAGTCTCCATTTAATTATATACTACAATAAAAAACTTTCTATATTTCCTAAAAACAATGCAATCAATTCCTCACAATGTATTATTTTGGCAGCAGAGTCGTCAAAAGAACAACGGAAGACACCTCCATTCTCGGAACCAGCGGTGAATATACTTGGATCTTCTTGGCACAGTGATATGCAAGATACTAAAACAGTGTAATGAACGGATTTGCAAAAACTTATTAACCTCCAATTTCAACATCGGAAGATACGCCCGCTGATTTCATAGAGGCATTTCCAATTGTCAATACACTACAGGCACAAATGTGCATTGCACGATTGCGTTCATCAATTTGCCAGACGAGAATCTTGCCATCTTGAGCGGAAGAAACTAACTGAAACAATAAAATTAACGCTATCATATCAAACCGGATTATCGCAATAACGAAACATTTGAGGAAAATTTATTTAAAAAAAACATATAATATGAAAGTGACTTAAAAACTTGTTTGAAAAAAGATTCGAAAGATACCATTTAGAAGCTTGGAGTTCTAGACAAATGAATTTATTAAAATTATTTATTTTTAAAAATATATGAGTATATGCATCTCTCAAATTACAGCAAAGTTTTAAAGTATAAATTATCTGATAATTGGATTGTGAAAGGGCTGAATAAACAGGAAGAGAAAATCATTGAAATATAAGGTTCAGCATGCCAACTAAGACTTACAAAATTTATAACTTTAATTTATAATTTTAACATATTCCATAACAAAATATAACATAATTGTGTGAAATTTATCAATTGATTAAACAGGAAAAATTGTGAAGTCGGATCTATACAAAATATGCCGTAAAATCAAATGCTCTAGTTTATTCGTCAGAAATATAAGCTTGATAAATCATTGAGTGGATTTTTCAAATACTATAAAAGACAAACATTGAAAACTCCATGTTTACTAGGATGTGGAACCCATGCAACTTGTGAAATAGGTTCCTTGTGCGAAGCATCATCAACAGAAGAAGTGATTAAAAGACAATCTTGATCATTTGCCGTATCATAAATACGAATGTCGCCTAAATGTAAGTTAGTAAACACTAGAGAAAAATGACTACCTGAAAAAAGGCCACATGCTAGCATACCAGGCCGCAATGGATGAAAATGAATAGCAGTGAAGCAGCTCTAAAAAGGAAATTGCGAGAAATGAAATAGTTTTTCAATAAAACACTTGAGAGGCAATATATGATTGGTGGGTGTTAATGATTCTTTTGATGGTGGGATACAATTTTCAAAATTAAAAACCCAAAAAACAATTTCGCATTTCAATACTCATCTAAAAAATTAGGGAGTGACAAACCGTTATCAGAAAAAACCATGCAAGACAACAACAATAAAATTACATCACTACGTGCATATTTAATGAATACAAAGTGATTAGTGAAATTCTCGCAAATGTGTATTTAATTAGTTTTTTACCAAACTCGAACATGACATAACAATTAATTAAACTTGACAAACATTAAGCTTAAATTATAACCCCTTGAGACACAATGTGTACAATTGTACACATGTAAAAACTTGATTTTTATTGAGACATGAATTTATATACAACCTTGAATATCTTTGTTTATTAAACTAGGCTACTTATTCGTTATGCTAAAACTAATTTGGTCTAAATATTGGCATAATCTAGTATCGAAGCAACCTTGTAAAAATTAGCATTCCGCAAAATGGTGAATATGGTGAAACTAGTTGAATTTGAGTTATTTAAAAATCATAACATGGCTTCACAAAAAACAAGTTTTTGCATGATTTCAATGCAATAATTCGTAAGACACTCTAAATAAAATGTTTTCAACCAAAAATACATGTATGTCATTAAAATATGACTTTGGTAAAAAATTACATGATCAAGTCACAATGTGTACAAATTTGCAAAGACAATTTCAATGAAAATATTAGCAATAGAAAAATTTCTTAATGTCATCAGAAAATATTGAGACTAGCAGTGCTGAGCCGCCATATAAATATTTTCTGGCACTTCCATACAATGTGCACGTCTGAAGGGGATAAAGCGGGTACATAAAAAAAATCAATTAATAAAACAAATTGAGGATATCAGACATTGAGTACTTACACTTGATTCAAACGTAAATTCACTTTTATGTTGACTAGGTTTTGTCCGATCAACGCTCCATAGAGTCAAGAAACTCTAAAAAAATTTACAAAAGTATGGTAACAAGATGGCAACCTTATGTTTGCACCAATCATCATGCTCGGTGTATCCATAAGTAGCAGCAACTAAACTACCAGAACTATTCCAAGAAAGACTAGTAATTGCAGCCTAAATAAAACGTTTCTACAATAGCATTCTTAAATAACACTAACAATTGGGAATATTTTTTAATGATACCTATACTAAAATATTTGTTATATATAACAACATCGTTCTATAATTTAGATTCCAATGGACACATCAGAAGAATATATGATAAATTCTAACAATTTTAAATTGTGGTAACTAGGGATATCAACTCCAGCTTCCGGAATGCTGATTTTTAGCATATCAGCTGCTAAGTATTCATGTATAACTAGGGTACAATCCATTAGAATAGATTTTACATTTTAAAAAAGCAGTCAACAAATTTCTACAGATATTACAGTAGATTAAATATTTCTGCAGAAAGCTTTATTAAACACAATTAAGCCTTCATTTTAAGTTGTAAATATTAAATTGAATTGCCTAAAATGTAATGTACACATTTGCAATACATTTTCTTTAAAGTTAGAACAACCATTTAAGATCGCATTCGTAATCAATTTTCGCAACAATGTGCGTGATTCAATTTTATAAGTAATAATCCCTCAATCATTTGGTTTTGAATAGAAATAAAACGATTATTTCAGTCTAAATGTTTTAACAAACTCGTCTGTCAAACAGGTATGTTAAGAATGAAAGCATACATATTAAGGACTTTTGGGCGGCAAATGTTTGGCACAAGCGCACGTAAAATAAAGAATAACCAGACCGTAAAATCTTTGGAGCCCGCAGCAGTTTTATGCAGTCCGCAACCCGTATAAATCTATGTCCACCTGCATAATTGTTCAGCTTAGCCATAAAAATTAAAAATTGTTGCTGAACCAATTAATATAAAAAAGCCATTGGAGGAATTTAAAATATTTCGAATTTATCCTAACACATTGATCGTTATAATTACTAATGCAACAAAATTTGTACCGTTTATAGAGAAGCTTAAAGAAATTCATAGAAGAAAAGAAAAATCTAGTGGAATTATAATAAATTTATAAATGAGCCGGACCGTACCTCATCAAGCCGCCTTAGCTCGCGGTAGCCGACTGCCCACAAAACACTAATACACATCCCATTGAAGAAAAAAACGATTTCATCACAATCTGAACTAGTTAAAAGTTGACAATCATATTACATTCATTTGATTTAATCTTGATTAATAAACAATTTCAAATTGAGTAAATTTTAAACATGATTTAAAAATTTGATTTGAACGGCATTGATATAAAAAAACAACATTAGTTAATTGAATTGCAATTTAGTGCATGATTTTTAAACAAACATCATAGCCATCTTAATTTACAGATGATATCGCTATTTTTATAGAAAAGAATAATTTTTGACATCTGCATATAAGCATGAATTCTGTTTAATTAGAGCACAATATAGCATCTGAGATAAGAATATTTGTTTATTATCTAAATATAGAACATCGTACATTGAAATAAATGTATGTTGTAAAAACAAACCTTTGGTATTATTTGAAGAACGTTAGTAGATTGAAATGTGTGAAGACATCTTAAAGAATCGTCCTCGTCATACTTTTGTAATTCATACCCTAAAAGTTTGCATTATTAAAGTGAAAACCACTTTAAATCTTACCATCAAAAGCTCTAAGAGCCAAATTTTCATCTAAAACGTCCATCAACTTCGGTTCAACTTTTTTTAAAAATGCTAAAAGTTTCTAACAAAATAAAAAATTAAATAAAGTATAATTACATCTTCATCGCAGTCATCTTGTGAAACAACTATACCAACATCAGCATCTGTTTGTGTCTAAAGATGTACATAAATTATTATAAAATATTTTTTTGAAAATAATGAACATAAAGAGGTTTTTATAAACTTGATATAGGCCCTTTCAATTAAACATTTAGATTATAAATATTACCCTTCATTTAATGAATTAAACAATGCGATAAATCATTTGAAATACCTAGTATAAATGGTCTGAAATCAATTTTGAGAAAATTTAGCAATTTTCCAGTTTTCATGTTTGATTTTTATTAGTTATTGGAAGAGAGGCAAAATTATAGTTATGTGACTTTCATCATTAGATTTCATGAAATCTCTACCAAACGAACATTAGCACGAAATAGAATTTGAGGTTACCTGATCACTCAATTTTCAAGAATTTCTTTACATTTATAATGTGATTCAGTGTACATTTGACTTGTGGTTTCAATCTGGAGGATCCGATTTTTTTAGCATTGTCAAAATACATCAGCATACCCTTCAAATAATGACTTTCTCATCTCTTAATTACCTGCAGAACAGTTTTATTGCAGCATTGATTAGATACTGAAGATAATTAGTTGGTTCCATAATCAAGGTGCATAGACACTCTTGACAAGCTACTTAGCAAGATCATAACAGCTACGAACGTAAGTTTTTACTTACACCGAAATTCCAACTTTTACAATTTCGAGAAACAACTGTATTCCACTTATTAAGTGTGAAGCTCATCAAGTCATGCGCAGACATACTATCTGTATATCTTGCAAAAGGACTTCTAAAATCTAGGATTTACAAGTATTCCGATCATCATTTGTAATATAGCTCATCTACATATGGGTTATTTGTAATGATAACCTTAAAGTCACATATATTCCTTATATTTTATAAAATTTATATTTTTAGTTCGAAAAGGTAAAATATCAAGCTGAATATACTTCTACAACTTTGCGTCGCACAGGAGCAGTTGACCGACTAACAAATTGGCGTTGATCAGTTTGAACAAGAGAGTCTCTAACATATCTAAAATATAATGAAAATAGCAACCCAAAGTAAAAATATAACCTCTGTTCATCTTCTAAAGAATTAATATTTATGGAATCTCCAGCACTATCATGAAACATTCTATAACATAAAAATGGTTAAGAATTATATATTTAATAAATTGTATAGTCAGCATGCGTATATTAACGCTAGAACCAAATATCTTTTAATGCAAACTGAATGTAATTACATGAGAATATTGATTTAAAATTTTTATAAACAAATAGTGGCTCTATTTCAAACCTAGTAAGACTCTAATCCCAAGTTAAGATTTAAATACTTAATTCAGCAATTACAAATTTCGTCGAATTAACAAATCTACTTTGAAACAAACATTGGGATTAAATTCCATTATAAATTTGAACAAAATATTGTCAGTAAAACGAGAATGAAATAAATCATTAACCAAGTTTTGTAGCATTAAGTCTCGCTCAAACTGTCCAACTTCTGTTGCTAGACCAATAAAATAAGAAATCAACTCGTCGAAAATCAAATTTTTACAAATTTATCTTATAACATTGCTCGCTATAAAAGTGGAATCGCTTTATCGTGCGGCCTTAGAAATCATTAATGTTCTTTTCGCTGGAGATCTCAACAGAAATTAGGATATTAGAATAATAAATCTTTATTATGTCGAGGAAAAATCAATATACTGAACTACATATCTTTAAGAGCTAGCAAAATATTGAATACATGGTTACAACTAACCTGTGATGCAATCAAAATGTGGGTAACACAATAAAAGTTAAATAATCCCCTTTCATAGCCTAAGATTAAGAGCGTATCACTTGACTATTTGCAGACAAATCACAAATTACACCTCAACTTAATTCGAAAATGAAAATTTTAATTAACAATTTTATAAGTATCATCTGCAGAAAATATAAAGCATATAGATGTATCTAAATGTTAAAATATTTCAGAAAAAGTATGTTATTTTAACCTGGATTGTAATCAGAAAGCATTAATGTGAATAATTACCAAATCCTATTTTACATCTTGTAACTGTAAAGATTTCAAGTAAAAATTCTTTAATACACCTTTTTCCACACTCATGTAATAGAAAATGTTATAATTTTGTAAAAAGAACCAAAATACATTATCAAGTTTAGCAAATTTTTAATGGGAGGAGTTTTATATAAATTAATAAAACCAGATAAATAGTTTTGCATGGAATTCATAAGGAGCTTCGATATAAATGTCGTAAATTATATAGTTTGCATTTATTGGAGATTCTTACATAGAAAAATGCGATTACAAATATCTTCAATATTATTACAATGCTTTAAGAAAACAAAATAGACCCTTTTTTTAACCATTAGACAACATATTACTTTGATTTTTTGTATCAAGAACTTGAAATATGCAGTTCTTAATAAAAACTTGGATTCCTCATAGAAAACTTCGTTGGCTTAATGAAGAAAAATTTAAACAATTAATCAATATGAAAAAAGAGCATCTGCAGTTTGAAGTTTTTAAACCTCAAACTTGCTCCTTTATAGTAAATATCTTTAAATGGTGAATAATTGTACATTCAATGTAACACACACCTATGCAAACCCAAATTTTTAACCCTGAAACGCTTTTACATTATTTCTATTCGCTGGAACACAAATAATAAAAACTGAGTGGAAAATAACGTGAAACGTTAATTTTATCAAATGAAAATCGAACGCTATATAGCATCGAAAGATAAGATTATTTCTAAAAATTAATACAAACCGAGTAATGACTACTTTGTAATTTTGATAAATCTTACTGTATTGTATGGTATTGCTAATTTTTTTAACTAATAGCATTGACTTAAATATTTTTTTAACTGCATTGAAAATGCATTATGCCCACAATTAATATCCCAAGAGGATTGTATTAGCAGTGTTAAAGTTTGTAAGTCAGTAGTTCTTTTTAAAATAATGATATTCTGAATTCTTTGTTAAATATGAAAGAAAAAGTATTTTCGAATGGAATACAAAAACATAAAATCCTGACAGGTATAGGCCGGATAATAATTATTTTATTTAGTAAATTTGATCATTTTGTTTAGATTTCTAACAAATACTGGGAACAAATGATTAAATTATAAAAAGATTTCAATTTAGGAGCTCCAACTCTTTAATACTATTGTTTTATTGGAGTAATCATAGCATGATTTTGAATTTTAAAACAAATATTGTTCAGGGCTCTTTCAATAGACTCAATTTAATACTCAGCATATTGGGGACAAAAAAATGAAACATTAGAAACATGTTCCTTAGTTCCTATGAGACTACCGGAGGGGTGCAGAAAGGTTACCAAAAGCAACGCAACATTCCCATTGGAATCCTACAATAGAGAACTCTACAGTATCTCAATTGCAACATTTACTCCACGAGCTAATAAAGGAAACCCGACTTATTTGCAAAAACTTTTCACAGCATCGCTCAGCATCATCTATTAAAGGGCGCCGGAGTTGGGGAACCTACTTAAATTTTTTGCTTCTTGCCTTAGGCCACGGTTAGACTAGGTGATTGGTTAAAAGTGATCTGTCACTTTTGAAAGCGTTGCACGTCTAACCACCCGAGATAATTAGCGATGTGACGATCACGAAGAAATCGTGCGTGTTCGATTTCATTTGTGATTGGCGTGCAGAGCGCGTAGTCTAACCACACTTTATTTGTGATTATCATGTAACAATTACTAAAAGTGATTTGCGTAGCAATTTAAAAAGCCTCAATAAGCCTTGTGCCAAACTGAAATTCATCAAATTATATTATTATGATATGTATTATATTTTTACCGACTGTTTTTCACCTTAAAATGTATTTACCTAGTACTTATATAATTTTAATACATACTCCATAATTTAGTGCCATTAATGGCCATGAATACAAAACAGAAGGCTGTTGTTACTTTTTCTCTCTGTGCTTTAATACACAATTACAATGCGACGACAACGACAAATTCAAACAAAAAAAAATTTTTGAAAGACGCAATGAATCCGTGATTCTAAACTAAATATTAACTCACAGGGATTCATTAGAAAGAATTCATTTCAGTTTGAACAATTACTGGAAGAATAATTATACATTTTACGAGGTTCTATTTCTGCATCTATGCGGCTTATAATAACTGCGGTATTTGGCTGATGATGCCTCATTTCGAAGTCTTTCTTTTCTTTTTAAATATATAAAATCCAAAATATTTTCGTCAAGCGTCTCCGTGTGAGGCATTCTTTTTTTTACCGCGAATACCCTGGTATAATCAACATTTTAGTTGTCATTCATTTACAAAAATAATGTGCGCACTGTTGATACATTGATTTATTTTATTTTGCATTTCCTGATGAAGGCATAATGTCTGTGTTTGAATTTGTTAAGATATGCTTTACAGATAACACTATTTCAAATTCATCAATAATTGTACATTTAATCATAATTTTAGAGCATAATTTTACTACAGTCAGAAATTCTAGTTGTTATTTCTTTTCAAAAACATTGCGCATGCGTCACAAATTGCCTAGTGTAACCACTCTAATGTGATTGGTAAGCTGTTTTCATCACAACAATTATACTTAATTGCAATGCAGTCTAACCACTCACTGGTGATGCAATTTTGTAATTGCTTTTGTGACCAATCACCTAGTCTAACCGTGGCCTAACTCATCCTATTGATGCTGCAGGTGTCATATCCTAGTGAGACTCTCATAGGATGCAGATGTTCTACAGATGTCTCATTAGGTTATCACTAATACATCTCATGAGATTACATTGAGATGCCATTTCAGAATAAATTATTAAATAAAATTAATAAAAATTTCAATTTTAAAGCATCAAATATTTTATTGAAAACTTACCAAAGAAAATTGGCAAAAATTATTTTTCAATTTAATGCAACAATTGCTTAAAAATCATTTTTTTGTAATGAAAAGATAAAAGTCAAGCTTTGCTATAATTCAGAGTCAATGTCGCAGTTTCATCGTGTTATACGATTACACAAAATGCTGCAAGAATAATTTATTCATAATTGCTTGGCTAAGCTAGTTCTTAGATAAATAATAGGTATTATTAATTGATAACGCTATGTTATTTTGTAGTTAATTGATAATTGAATTTTAATTATTTAATAAATGTGCAAAATATTAAGGAAAATTCTGTTTTCACAGATTTACCACTTTGTTGCCAATGTATATATAGCAACAGAACTCTAATTTTATTACTGCTATTAAATGAAATCGAAAAATGTGTATTTTTTAAATCATTGAATTTGAACAGATGTTAGTAAATATGAAAATACACCTGTAAAGAAAATATTTTTATATCAATTTACTATTAAACTTTACTAATTTCTTATATATATTTTACAAAGGTTTTATTGAAATCTATTAAATTCTTGGCAAGTTCTTTCTGAATTCTTTAATAAAAATTTAATTTTCTATTTTTAATTGTCTGGAATTAACGTCTAAATTTTCTTTGCATATTCAACCAAAATTAAAAGTTGCTACAACACCGAAATGTTGATATGGAATTAACGATGCTGTATTTAAATATTGATGTGCCTTTAGTGGTAGATATTTTTGAATATTTATTAAACTTCACGAAAATAAAGAATATTGATTAAGTTGGTTTTATACAGATATTCATTATCTGGTTTTACCCAGCTATGTGGTTAACAATGATCAATTGATACTTTGGATGCTTTAAATGATCTTGATATTGTACCATCAATTGAACAAAGCATTCACTGGGGTATAATATTCATAATGCGAGGTAAATATGAAAATATATTTTTGTTTATTGACTAATAATCAATTTTGATGGGCAATGAAACAAAACGATCCTTATAGTGATTTAAAGCTTTTAGAAGTAAATAATGAACTAACTGAAACAATAAATAACTTCTGAAAACAGTCCTATTGGATACTTACTTGAATGTGACTCTAAATTAAATATTAAATAGCAATATTCCTGGAAATGTAAAACTGATTTGTTTTCAATATGAAAAAAAATATTTTGTCATTATAGGGAATTGAAACTTTATGTGCGACAGGGATGGAAATTTCTAAAAGCATTAGATTAATTTCAGTTAAACAAAAGAACATGTTTTAAAACCACAATATTAAAAGCAGGAAATAGCTACAAAAATATTTTTGCAAAGTCTTGAGTAATGTATTTTTCGAACATTTCTTGAAAACAGACGAAGGACTAATGTAAACATGATTGAAAAGCCTCTTTCAAAAAAATTATGGAGAAAAGTAAATGTTTATTTTCTGCTTTTCAAACCATCAAACCAAATTAAAGTGTGATAAGACAACTGTTGATGTAAGATACATTATGAGGTCTCGCCCTTGCATGCATTTTTGGTGCGGAAAATATAAAACTTTGAGCTACATTGATACAGATAATTTGATTTTGAATGAAAAATAAAAGATGTCATTAATGACTTGGAAACTTAAGAATGATTATAAATTAATCCGTCTGTCCCAAAACAACTCCAACATTTGATTGGATGCTTAATAACTTTTCAGGAAAATAAACGACCATCATTTTGAGTTTCTCAGTATTGGCTTGTAGAAATAAAAATGAAAACCTCTGCTTTGAAAAAAGTTTTTAAATTTGCGGAAAACGATGATTATTAAACTTTGATTTGTTGGGGTCTACAACATTAGATTTTGGGAAATTTTTTGATATGTTCATATAAATTAAGAAAAGTTAGGATGTGTGTTACAAATATTTCTCCTGAATTCCTCATTCTCTTCCCTCCAGAATTTAAAAGAGAATAAATTCATTTAACGAATCTTAAATTTACTTACGGTGAGTATGTGATAAATATCATAAAATATTGAGAAAGATTTAAAAAAATAACTTGATAATTCAAATTTGAGACACAGGAAGGTATTTATTTAGATGAATTAAAGGTATTAAGGCCATGTAAACTCTATAGGATACCTGGGTGTTGAGATTTGATGGATTAATCCAAGATAAAATACGTAGCATGCCTACTGGCATAAAGCATCTAAAAACAAGCAGGAAAGTTACACCAAGTAAAGTCATAATAAATGTTTTCGTTATCTTGGATATTACGAATTATTTGCTTGTAAAATTCTACGTGATATGACTTCGATAAACAAAGATAAAATAGACTATTCAGCTCACGACGCATTTCAGCAACGTCTAGAATTAAATATTAATAAACACCAAACGGGTGATAAAAATACAATTATCGCCATTATTTTACAGGAAATGCACCTGTCTTAGACATTTATAAATAATTTATGAACACCAAGAGTACTTCAATCTAGCTCCAGTATTGCCGTGTAAATTGAGGACGGGGTGAAATAAATGCACTCACAGATATCTGGTTATATTCCAGTGCTGCGTAAATGACTATTGCCTAAAATCCAATGCTGCGTAGATTTTTCGCTGTCCCAAATACTACAATAATAGGCTCAATTCAACTCCGGTATTGCGCATAATGGCTGAACAAAATATTCTGCACAATGCTAAGGATGTTGAAAAACTTTTAGAAATTGAATAAATTTTTTCTAAAAAACTGGAGAAGAACAAAAGTCAATTAAAAATTACTAAATATTTCGGAAAACAGCTGCAATAACTTTTGTTCAATTGTAAATTCCGATTTTTTTATAAAGCGGTACATTCTGAGTGCTTCTTAGTGTTTTTACACGTTCATTATAAACTAATACCAACTATTTTTATAAAATCCAGGATCTTATCTTAAATACTGCGGGAAAAATTGTGTGGAGTTCAACTGTAACTAAGATTCATAACAGCTACTGGAAAAGTGTATTATAACAAGGAAATGCAGCAAAAATTAGGAACACTCTTAATACTTGTGTCAGACTCGCATTTTCACCTACAATTAATGATTTTTTATCTCTGATCTACCTTAAATAACATACGATTAGAAAAATATGAATATATATCTTTCTAATTTTATCAATATGAATGCAATTCGAGAATCGAAAATTAAAATCATGTCAGTAAACTGGTGAAAAGACTATCGATTGATATATAGCTTTAGAGGGATTAAAAACAAAGGTTTTATATTATTATTTGAAATTACTTATTTATTACTTTATTAAATTAAAAGACAACCACACTAATTTTTTTGAATATTAATTTTTGAAGTTCGCTTGCAAAAATATGAAGTTGAGAATTGGTGACAGCGAATGACACAGTCATAAAATAAGTGAACAAACAGTTGTTTGCTTAGAATTACCAGCAAACCGCATAATATGTTTTCCAGAAAAAAGAACATTCAATTTTTTCTTTGCTCACTGTTAGTTAGCCAATTTCTTAATCTAAATTTTTGTCTAAAAATTTAATAGACCTTAGAATATTTTTTGGTAAAAGCTTACTTAGTTGCAAAACATCAATAATAATTTGTTACTTGGGTTTACTGATGTTTATAATTTTTTAAAATTCGAGCATGGGCAAACGGGTTTCTTCCCACGCTGGCTTTTATGTGGCGGTAACGATTGGTTGAACGTAAATGAAAAGTGTGAAAGCATGGGTTCGTGGGTGCTCATGTTGGGCAGTGTGGGGTTTTTTGTTGAAATATTATTAAAAAGTTCATTCGAATTTTGTTAAAATGTAATTGAAAATTTTGAATCTCCAAAAATTCATTCAAAGAACTCAAAAAATCACTCCGTAAATATATATATATATATATATA
>CABFPE010000001.1:6471571-6481781 GCA_900660155.1 Hofstenia miamia
ACAAGAGATTCTAGGTTCTAGGACACTTTGTATAAAATTGGGCAAATTATCTATAATTTGTAATTTCAATTGCTTGAGAGGACAAAAATAAATTGTAACGCCATTTTTAACAAGGGTCACAAAACCGAAATTTAATGATTGAATGACTATGTGACTATTTTTTAAGTTTTCAGCTTAGATGTTCCACTTTAAAATATTATCATTCGTTTTAATATTTTTTGAAGCATTCTGTTGTACTTAGAATGAATTTATTGGATGATTATTCGAAATGCTGCCGGCTGATTTTCAATTAAATTACGCAGTTTCATGCAGAAATTTAGGATTATAATTTTGGTTTTTTTATTATGTCCTGTTTTTTTTCAAATCATTGGACTTTAAATATATTTACACATGTAATTTCTCGCAATTGATTTTATTTAGGTTTGATTCTTCCGTTTTCTCAAATCTTTGGCATCAGGCATCATTTTAGTGCAGACTGCTGCCCAGATTATTTTAAGATTTTCGCTTGCATTTTTCAAGTGATTTTATTTCTACATTAAAATTCTTTTTTAATCTACTCTATGTAATGCTTAAAAACGAATGTCCGTAAATACATAAATTTATACAAATAGATAAAATTTCTGAGGGCTAATATATTGATGAAAAAAGATTTTTAAATTATTCATAGCTTGTTTTAAAAACGATCACAAGTATTAGTTTTATATTTTTGTCATCGTATTTTCCTTAGTTTTCTAAAGTCTACGATATTGAATTTTCTTTGTAAGAATGGTGAATTTAATGGAAATATTTTTAAAGCTTTCTAAATTAGATTTCTCTTATTTCGATGTTTCACTGAATATATTTTTTGGAAATATTTGCTGATTAATTTCAATTAACATCCGCGTTTTGTATAATATTTTTGTATTTCAATATAAAAATAGATTTAGTTTACATAGTATTAATCCTAAACGACTCAATGATTTTAGATGAGCGTATTTGGATATGGATGATTTGTCTGATGACTCTAGTACAACGTAAGCTTTTATTTTTATTATTCCAAAATGAAAAACGTTTTTGCAAATATAATATTCACAAAAAACTTAATATTTGCTAATATAATAAGACCTTGATTTTGAATGCTTATCGCTTAAATATATGTGAAATTTATTTTAGTAACACTAGTGAATTGTTGCTTTTCTAGATTGACAATATGACCGCTACATCTTAGCATAATGACTGTGCCATTATCAATAAGCAATCAAGGCCTCGTGTTTTATTCTATTGAGCTATAGTAAAAATAGCAATAATGGGTATTACAGTGAACTCGTCACTTGCAAGCTTGACGAGCTGGCCTAATGATTCTATCCTATTTACTACTGCATAGTTTGTAAGATTTCTATTGGATTTGTTTGCTGATACGAATTGATTTTATGCGGTGAAATTCCATTCTAGAAATCCAACGTAATTCTATTTTGTAGAATATTAATACGGGATGCATGTACAATGTCTATTAGTCTTCTTTGAACCATGCACATGCCCTTAATAGTAATTATATAAATTTCAAATTCTAATATATAATGCTCACCATATTTGCATATATTTATTTGGTTTCATCAAAAATGCGATATAATTTTCTCAATTTTTTTCGCATAAATGTATCATCTTTAACTTTCTTACCTGCAGTTGTTCCCACTTTGATAACAATGGCTTTTAGGGTAAAATTGTGAAGAAATGATGTTTTCTCGTAGTTTATAAATATAGCATGTAAATACTGTTCGAATTGACTGAAATTGTACCTCTATTTGTGATATGAGTTTTTAAATTTACTTACATTTCCAGGAAATTTATTCATCGGTGACTTGACTACATAAAATATACATTTTTAGTAGTTTTTACTAACTTATAGTTTAATTCAATTTATAACACTGCTGAATGTAAATTTACAAAAATTTGAAGAATTGAATCTCTTGATATGATAGAAATTCTGTTTATGATTTTTCCATTTGATGCTATTTTCGTGTTTTTCATCAATATTCAAAATGCATTAATATATTTTCCATCCATTCATGCTAAAAGCTCATCACAAACGGGTACATCTGCACGTTCAAGGAGGTTCTTATCTGGTCCTGCAGGTACTGAGACCAGATAGCGGGACCAAAAATAATACATCGGGGCCAGATACTTACGGGACGGGAGCCAGATACCTATATGTGTATAATATCAAGATTTCTCAACCTAGTATATTATACATTAAACATACCATCTGCTTAAAAATTATATTCTTAATATTTATTTCATCATTGACTAATGTGTTAAGCTTCAGCCACATATTTTAGTTGGCTATATTTAGTTACATTGTATGTTTCCGTTATCAATTAAAAAAATTCTTACTTGATATGTGATAGGAAATTTAAAGACGCTAATGACTACCGGGGCCAATAAACAATTTTTATAACAGGGAACGAAACTCGCAAACCTCTACTTTATGTACTATTTTTCGTGCTCACAAAGCCATTACAAAGTGTGCAAAGACGATTATCATCCTGTAACATTTTTTATAATAATAATAATAATAATAATAAAATAAAAACAAGTCAAGTTTTACGGCAGTAAGGACAGTCACGGGAGATAAAATAGGAGCAGATGGAAGAATAGGCGAAGTTGGAGAAGGACTCAGCAAAGAGGAAAGACATCAAAGATTTCTTGAGTCTCGGCGGGCGGCGGTAAAAAGAAATCAATAGCTGTTGGAGGGTTGAGAGTCAAGATGAAATTAGCAGCAATACAAGCACAATTGAAAAACGAGTGAAGGGTGCGATGTTTCTTGGGATGACGCATGGAGAAAGTGACAACATCATCAGAGCGAGTGGAGTGGGAATTAGAGAACTTCATAAAATCAAAAGGATCAAGATCCAATTTGCGAGTGAGCAAGCGATTGAACAGGAGGAGATCACATGCATGGAAGTAGTGTCAGCGAGAGTGGAGAATTCAAGAAGGGCGTCTTTGTATGGTAAGGGAGAGATCCATTTGAAGGCACGCTTTTGGAAACGTTCCATAGAGTGGAACTACGAACCGGAAGGTCAATAACAGGAAGAAGCATAGAAAAGAATGTCGCGAGGAATGGACTTGAACAAAGAGAGTTTCACAGCGGACGAGGTAATAAAAGGAACATTGCGGAGGAGGGCAAAGAGTTAGAAATTAGCTTTGCGGAGACGTAAGGACACATGACCAGACCAATTTAAGTTATCAGCAAGTTGAACACCAAGATGAGTAGGAATTGTGTAAAAGTTAATAAACATTTGCTTAAGAATATATCTGTAAAATGCTGAATTTACTATATATTCTGTCGTTCCCAAAATTTGAAAACTACTACAAAACGGAGAATAATCCAGAAGTTTAAATATCAATAACATTGGATTATTTGGAGCATTAAATTGAATTTACAACAAAAATTATCAAGCCAAGTATTTCATCTGGTGGTATGTAAAACCTTAATCTAAAATTGCAGCAAATCCTAAATTTTAAATAATACTAATTTTTTATTAAAATTAATAAAAAAACTTGATTCATTATATATTAATACTTTTGCGTGTTCAAATAGTACACACCTATGAACGTTTGTCGCAATGTTTCACATTTCAAATCAAAATAGCCTGTACGTTACATTTTTTTTGTTCCCGTAGATCATATGTAACAAAAATTTCAAATTTCAGAATTTTTGTTATTGAAATATTGACCCTCGTATTCTCTATGTATATGCTTTTTATACCTAATGAAAATATTGAACCCCATTGCGTTTTTATTATTGAGCTATTTATATTTTGTCAGTGAGCATGTATTTCGTTATCAAGCTTTAATTGACGGTACTTGCACTGAGTTGTTCACTGCTGAATATATTTATTCGCAATTCTGCGATTGCATTTAATTGGTCAAGTATCTTTCAAACGAATTTAAGAGGTTAGTTTCGATCGAGCGTTTCTATTTCTTCGATTATTGTAGCGAGATTTTCCATCTTGTTTTTGTTTCTTGTCAATGAATGTGTCCCGGTGGAGATAATTGGTTTCTGGTGTTCGATTTGGCAACAGTTATAAATACAGGGAGTCATTATGGTATCTCGTGTACACACACCGTTTAATCCAAATAGACTTGTAAAGAGAAGGTTTGTTCTTATAAAATTTTTGTTTGCTAATATTCACAATAATATTTCTTAATATTTGTTCCACATCACGAAAATCTGCATAGAACTAAAACGCATTCATTAATTAAATGCACACAAGTTATGAAATTATTGTTTTGCTGTATTATATTTTAAAAATTATACGCTGGCATTGTTATCTTAAAGTAAGTTAATTCTTATGCGAATGTTGGAATTTCCAGTTGTAGCATAATTATTAAGAGAATTTTTGGAGGAATGCATTCGTCTTTTTATTTTGTGCTGCACTGTTACTTAAATCACTCTTAAAAATCGCAGAGATAAGTAAGAAATTGAAGTTTAAAGCTCTGTTGAACATCTCCGTTGACTTTTTACGTATTAAAATGCCACATAACTATTATGATCGTAAGTAATCCATTCAACTAATTTTTGGAAGTAAGCAATTTATAATATAATCGATCAAGTTTTTCCGTATTTTCTATATGCTTTCAAGTGATGTCATCCTATTTATATAAATTTTGTCTTAGAATAACTAAAAAAAGTTATTGAATTCTATTTATTGAACAACCCCATATTTTGCCGCCTTGGTTTTAATAAATTTCACTATTTGTCAAGAAGCTATCATTTCATATGCTAACAAATTTGACAAAGACAACAACACCTGTTAATTTCGTTTGAGAGACACCGACTATGTTTGCATTTTTTAAAATCAATTATTATCGTAATGACAGTAATACATTCAGCTCTTTTTATCAATTTTGATTTATAAATAGGAAATTACTCAAACTCTGTAAATAGCTTCAGGTAACTAGATTCCAAGGAAATGTGGACATCATTTGTTGCGGTGAGAATAATTGTTTTATATTGCTATCACTGTGTTAATGGTGAAATCCTTTGGGACCTACTTATCTTTGCGATGTAGGAAACATCCAAATTGATAGTTTTGAGGATAGACCAGTTTATTGTTAAAAACATTTTTTTATCTTATTTGCTTTAGTTACGTTTGAATTGAATGATCATGTATAACTTTTAGTAGTATTGGGGAAAACTTTATTTTGCTTTTAATGCAATATCAATCGTTTATATTTAGATTATTTCTATAACAGGAGAACCTCGAATTATATACTTTGTATTTGTGTGAGGTTTATTATTTTTTGAAAGTTTTTATTTAAGTCAGTGCGATGTGAAATTTGCATGCTCATTTTGATTTCCTGACAGTAATATTAAACTCAAGTATTTAGGTGTTTAGTAGTTGTTTATAGACTATTTATTGGTCTCACAATTAATTTCAAATGTTTATTACATTAAATGTGTTTTGTCAATTGCTTAAAACTAGACTTACTCTAGGTCAGCAGCATCACATTGAATAAAGAAGATCGTGCTGAAATATTCATTGGGCGCTTTTTTCAATTTAATCCTCAATACTTAAGCTTAAATCTTTGATTCATTAAAGTACACTTTTAAGCATATGGATTATATTGTTTTTTATTTCATTTATAAACATTTTAAAATCATTTGTTCAATTATATCTGAGCCGGTATACCACACAGGTCACCAAGTTTTCTTGTAACCGTACTGCATTTAACCACGTTTTTTGTCATAGTAGCAGAAATTGTTAACAATCGATTTTAAAGTTGACCACAAATTTTCGGTTATTGCGCATGCGCAGGTTAATTGCGGATTTTATAAATGACTGTTTTCTTTCGCGCGCACAAAGCGATAGTTTACACCAATGTTTCAAATCGTATTGCTTAGGAGCTCTAATTGTAATTCAATTGCCCATTGAAATTAACGAGCGTTGATTTTCTATGTGAATATTGAGAACAAGTCGGTCAATAGATTCTATTCTATAGCAGTTGTACTAATTGTTTGTTTGCATTGCTATCAATCAGCCGCTTTCTTGTTAGTTCAATAATTCTAAACAAACATTTCGATTCTTTATGTATAATGTCATCCAATTTTAAGAGTTTGCCTTGTCATAAAGCATTAGAATATTACTCTTCGAATTGTCATTAATCATGCTTCTTATTAACCTCTTGCTGCATGCTAATTAAAGTTTTTGAAAGATTTTTGTGTGGAGCAGATTCATCATTAAATTTTCTATTAGCCATTGTGCATAAAAACTAGGCTTAATAGAAGTTATAAAAATCGTGGGGTAAATGATGATATGATAGACTATGAATTATACACATATAAAAATATCACACTCCTGGTTTATGTCTTAAGTATTTAATTGCAAAATTTTTCAAATTAAATAGTAAAAATTTTTTTGAGATTTTGTGAATTAAAAATGCAAACTGATTTATTAAAACTATAAACAAAAAAAGCTTCATACTAATCTGAGTTAATTGTAATTTTTATGCTTTTAAATAAGAAATACTCTTCTAGAATTTCCTAATCCTTAGAAAACGTTCCTTACATAGGTTTGTACAATTTTTACATTACAGAAGCTAAATTGACCTGCAAGTGCCAAACAATGGAATGTGAGATTATCATTTGGTAGAGGAAAAGTTGTGCGTCCCATTAACTGAACAATTTCTTAAATATATGTGATATCAGCAAATCATATGTTAAAACCTTTTTTGTTTTTGAACAAATGTACGAGTGCTTCCCATTATATTTTTTGGTTTATATAATGACAATCGAGTTCAAATACCATGTTGCAATTTTTACAATTTATTTTATTCCTTTTTAATATGCAAGCAATTTTGGATTATTAAGAAATATATGAAATATCAAAGGAACTATCCTGCAAATTTTCAGCCAATGTATACAGAATTCATGTTATGTCGAATGTTTGAATGTTTATAAAGTGAGAAATAGTCAGATAATTAAAAAGTTATTAATTTACGATCATTTTTTTGAAAACACCTCCGCTAAGGTTGTCTGCCTGTTTGTTTGTCTGTCGGCAGGATTTCTCAATGGATGGATCTTTTTGAAAAATCTCGAGATAGGTATTGTTCTAAACCTAGATCTCATTAAATTTCCAGGCTGATCCGGATTCCATCTGATTGTATCCAGACCCTAACTATGTTCATACTTGGTGCATATTTTTGCAATTTTTTATTGTTTTTGTTTCAAAAATATTTGATTAGTTTCACTTGGATGTTTTATGGTTATTTCACGACTAACATTCACAAGCATGCGCATTTTGTAGTGATTTGGAAATTCCCTGAAAAACACATTTAGTTGAGTAGAACTAGAAAGAAGAGATCATTTTAATATTTTGTAGGTTTTTTGAAATAGTTGTAAGGCTTGTGTATGTAAATCTGATTTTAATTTTTTCAAAAAGAATATATTTTCTACGGTGAGTGTTAAACGACTTATTATTTCCTTGCTGATGAATTCCATCTACTAGTGTTTTATGACTTGACCAGAACAGGTGTTCTAGTGTTTAACACGTGGTAATTCACTTTCATTTAGTCATTTTGTTTTAATCATTACTTCACTGGTGGTTTAATTTTAATAGCATAGATTTTTTGAAAAGTAGAATTTGATTTTGTGCTCTAATGCAATTGCATTTAACTCAGTCGATTTTTTGGATGAAGAGAAATTTAAGCAGTGATGTGAAATAATGAATTATATCATTTTATGCAATGATTAAGGGAAAAAATGTTACCCAACCGGTGTTCCAATTACCGACCTTCAAAGTACTACTCAATGTGATAAACATTAGACTATCCGTATCGGTTTTATTGCTCATGATTAAGGTTAATATTTTTGACCATAAAAATTTTACATTATATACCCAAATAATTCCAATTTTCATCTATCATTTTTACATAAAAGGACTAAATAACTTGATGTAGAATTGCATAAAACGTTACAGAACACAACATTATTATTTTTATTTTTGTCTTCAACAAGAATATTTTTTAGACGGGTAATGTCTTTCAACACTTAAACCCTTGATGTAAGAAGTACTAAGCAAGAATTTGTTTCCTACTTTAACGAATTTTTTTATCATCATCGACAGAATATTATAGCAAAATTCTTTAAATCAATATTGAAAAATAAGCAAATTATAAATATTTTTATGCAATGTATTATGGTTGCGTCCCAATAGGATAATCAGGGCCGGATAAATCCGAGCAGGACAGGGCATGATAAAAGTGAGATCCAGTTAAATCTGGATAAAATGTATATTAGAAATTCAAAGCTAAAACCCTGAATACATCAACATTATATTCTTTATTAACCTTAGTAGTACTGTAATTTCATGATAGTGTATCAAAATCTTCATGGATTGGGGGTAGATTCGATTATGAAATTTGATCTGTTAAGGAACAACTTGCAAATATCTTCAACAAAAGATGTAGAGAATTTTAGAAATATTTCACGAGTTGTGGATTGCATTGCGATTGACTGTTTTACAAGGAAACTTCTATCTGTTTACTGTCAACGTGCTTGCCATTCCTGCAACTAGTTTACCCAGTGAAAGATTTTTCTCTTAGTTTTATTATCAATAAATTTAGATTTTGCTTGAGCAATGGCAATGTAAATATTGAAAGCCTTTTACATGGACACATCTATTGGGTTGGGCCTGCTGATGAAATGATAAGAGTTGTGTCTGAAGTACATGCAAGTATGAATTTTTTCGTAGAGAAATCCAATTTTTGTGAATGTATTCAAATTCAAATGCCCATGGGAACAACAATTACCCTGAATTATTTTGTTTTCTGAAGACAAACTGTGTGAGTACCAACCATGCGCGTCTAGACGAGATAGTGCCAGGTCTCGAATCTTCGTCGAAGGAGAAATGGGAGACAATGCTCTATCTTGTGTTTTCAAATTTTAGATATATTGATTAGTTCGTGAGTATTTAAGAAATTTTTGTTGAAGTCTTAACAGATTTTGAAAAATCATAGTTTAAATATTGGTAATGAGAGGTACTTGTAATTTTTTGCATGTTGCTTGCTGGTGCAGATAAAAAACTGGCGGTTGATTTACCGATGACACATGCCTGCAGAAGTAATTTTATATGACAAATATGAGTTGTGACGAATGCAAAACGACAGCTAATCTGGATAAATCTGGAAAACATAACATAAAATGCAATCCGGACAGAACAGGATAATTTTTTGATTGAAACTCGGCTCTACATTATATATATCCATATCTATGCAGTAATGATTAGACTAGTTAGAAGAATTGTATGCGCCAACTACTGTTACCATATTCATCAGCGGGAACACAAAGTAAATAATAATTTGGTAAGAACTAGGATCTATATTTTTGATTTTGCACTAATGTAAAATTGTCGCTTTTTATGCAAAAGTTCGTTTTTCTACACATTTTGACGTTATTGACTTATGACAGTCCTACTCATAATCATATCCTCATGCTGAAAAAAAATTATTATTGTAAGTAAAGGAACTTGTTTTGGCCTAATGCTCTTCCATGGAATGTATTTCCCGGTATCATTTTATATCATTTTTTTAAATTGATTTCTTTATTTCACATCACTGAATGATTTTTAAAAAATACATTTACCTTTGCTCATCTAAAATGTTTTTTGACATTCTTCTATTTGTTTAAATTGATGCCATTGATGTTTGCTCTATCATTTAGTGATCTATTTTTAATATTCTTCAGTGGACTGCTTTCTTGTCATTGGTTCTGTCAAGCAATCGGGAACAGAGGGGATAGACTTTCTTATAAATGTCATAAACGCAATGTTAAGTATCTGTTAATTTTGCTGTGTTCAATCTTTTCAACAGTAATAAATTTACATTGCTTTATTTTATCTTCGAAGATTTATACTATTAAAGGCAAATTTTATCTCAACAATATGTATGACAAATTCGTTACATTTATTTGTTTAAAGTCAAAGATTTGTACACAGAATAATTGTCGGCAAATCAACAGAATGTTCCTAATGAACGATTTATCGACTCGTTTGTCAACAATTGGACAAATCTTGTATAGAAACTCCACTTTTATTGCTCTATTGACAAATTCGTATCTTTGTCAAAGTGAAAAATCAGTGAATTTTAAGGTATTATATTTGCTGTTTACAATACTTTTTCTGAAACAAAAACGCGGTGATTTCCATGTATTCTATCTTCATTATTAGCATTT